>QMIH01002337.1:41930-61545 GCA_003987875.1 Clarias batrachus | reverse complement strand
AAAATGGGTCACATATTCTAAGAAATAGCACAGATACACATGATCACAAGTCGTTTTTTCAGTTGATTCTATGACAAAAAAAATTATTGTGCTCATTTTAGTCCTACATTTTCGTGACATCATTTCCATCTTGCGGTAGCAGTAAAATGCACACGTTATTAAGGTAATGATAACCTTCGTTCCATCTGACATTTCCGAAAACTCAAATGCACAGTTTGATGTCTAAAGTTAACACACGCTGGCAAGGCTTCCACATACGTGCACACATGCACATACACTCCCTCCAGAGTTTTGAGGGGTTAACTAAAATATTTTCGACATCTGAACTAAAAAAAAAAAAAAAACCCACCTGATGGGCCAGGATGTAGATATTGTGGCCCACATCTTTAGGGCTGATCTTGTCTCCTGATACCTCTGGAACTCCATTTTCCACACATTGCAAAAAGGCCTCCTTAAGCACATCCACCTGTTCACACACATGCACGCACATACAGTATGAGTCACTTGCTGCTTGAAAAGAAATTACAATATAACCGTCTTTGTGCATTTGTCCCGGTTTCAAAACCGAGCCAATGAGATGCAACAGTTTCAGAACATTAAACAGAATAAAAAGTCTACTCGGGTTAGACTCTAGGGTCTACCCTTGCTGCCCTCACTCACCAACTCGTTGGGTCTCATCTTGTCCAGGATTTGCTCTGCATTCTCACTATCTTGGCAACTCTCCATGATGGCCAGCAGCAGCTTAGAGGCGTTATTCTGATCAACAAGCAGGAAAAGGTTTCAGAACTCTTACAGAACTGGGTTCTCAACTTACTATAATTAGTAAGCTGGCACTTTAATTATAAGTATTGTTAAGCAAGGTGATGCATTCTCTGAAGAGCACCGACTCAGACATGGCAATGTCATGATTGTGCGGTATATGTGGTGTATATACTGTAATGCTGTATTAAAATGAGGTGATTATAGTATAAACAAGTTTGTTTTAGTACCTTCAGCTCCAAAACAAGGTCCATCCTATGCTTCCCCAAGGGCTCAATAGGATTCACTATAAGAGCAATGATGATGTCAATGCCATTGGACTCGTGCTTGGCTATGCAAGACTGAGAAGAAGAAAAATACACATTCACTATTTTTGCATCGTCACTGAGGCTTGGGAGATAAGTCGGGTCAAACGGTTGCAATTCAAAAGAAATCATATTATCCCCATCACAAACCCATGAACTTTGCAAGCAACTAGGCTACCTGATTCTCATGGCAAGGGCCTTGACAGTACTCAGTGATGCTCTCCAGGGTCTGTATTACCAGGTCCACGTTCCTCTCGTTAATGTAAAGGCCCAAAAGCCCCAAGCCTCCTGTGGTGCTGCCGCAGATGCAGTCCAGAAACTGCAGTGTCTCGCATACTAGGTTATAGTTGGTTTTGTTGTTCTGGTCCCGAAGGAAATTCTGCAAGGGGATGTCAAGTCTCAGGTTAGAGTTCACGCATCTTGAGCAGAGTCATGCAGAGACCTTTAGAGGGGCATGTGCTCAAGGTTCAATGAGGCAGATGAAACTAAATTTTAAAACAATATAATATACAGTATAATCCGTTGAATTACACTTCTGGTCTTTCCCTCCAGTCTCTGACTCCGTCCCCTGGACTGCTGTTCCCTGTTCTCTTTCTGTTGACAGTGGCTCAATATTTTTCCCTCTCACTCCAGTCCCTGTCTCCTTCTCCTGTATCATCTGACTGAACACTGTGCATTTCATCTAGGAACAAGGCACAACTTGTTATTCTAATCTTTAAAAAAAACATATATATATATATTAACCACAACTACCATCTCTGGCACCTAATCAATAACAAAAAAGATTAATAAAAATTAATGTTTATTATACAGTTTTTATTATTTAAAAAAAACTGTTTAATATTGCTACTGTCTATAACTAAATACATCTGCCACATAAATACCTAGTACAGTACATGTATTAGAAAGAGCACAACAGCTGAGAATAACATGTATGGTCAGCGGTGTCATGCAGATTAATTCATTTTATACATGCCATAGAAACATACCAAGACATACAGCAACAAGGCCTCCATTAGAATTATCTCGAGCTGCATGACTGTGCCAGTATGCTTCGTAAAATACGCCAAACAATGGACACCTGATACCGCTGCAAACCCCAGTTACTGCCAGGTAAAGCTCCTACTTGTTATTGCTCAGAGAAATAATATGAGAATTTTTCTCCTGAACAGAGTCCGTCTTTCTGTGTTGTCCCGCCAACTACAACCCCATTAACTAGAGCACATCACGAAAAGGGTAAAGATCATGTGATGTTAACTGACTGATGAAAGCCAGGTCAATTTATTTAGAGATTAATTACTTTTAATTCGTAAATGTTCTTAAAAATCAATTTTAAAAAAGGCATTTTTGGACATCTAGGGGCAAAGGGGCAGCTGCTTGAGTACACATGCATGTACTTGAGTCAGAGGTTAGAGCCATTTAAAATTGCCCTGAATTATGGTCTGATTAAACAAATCATTACAAGTCATTATGGCCTAAATTACTGTGCATCAACAAACCAAGCTCGGCAAATGGCCAGTCTAGTCGAAAAAAAAAATACTAACATAAAAATGAGTAAATAAATAAATAAACCGATTTATCATGCATGTCTCTGCTACAAGTCTAGTCCTTCTCGTCAATAGCATGTGAACCAGATATACCCTTTGAAATATACACTGCTTGGTCAAACACTATTGCCAACGTCATGGCCAATTCATGTTTAAAAATGGTTCTTCGTGCTCCTAGAACCACATGTTCACAAGTTGAGTCCTGGGATATGCGGGTGGCAATTAGGGAAGTGATAACCTGGTCATTCAGTACATTCAGGTTGTCAGCTGATTTCATTTTATTGCCACGTAACAGTGCTGAGCCTAGACCTGACCAACTGAAACAACCCTCCAGAGCTTTGTACAGTGGCCGCTATGCATGATGGGTGGTGCATCACGTCATGTACTTCACTTCTTACCCTGACACAACCATCGCTCTGTGACAGGATCAAACTGGACCCATCAAACCACATGACCATTTTTTTGGCATTGCTGTTAAGTCTTTATGCTCCCTAAGAAACTGAAGCCTTATTTTCTGTTTGTATCTCACTCACGTCTTTTTTAATGGCCACACAACTGTTTATCCCAATCCTGTGAGCTCCCATCACAGTGTCAGTGGAAATGCTCTTACTTTATTTATTAAACATAGATTTGATTTGTGCTGTTGTGGGGATTTTTTTTTCATGATGAGCTTCACAAAGAGTTTAAGAGATCTCTTATCATGGTCATTTATGATTTCTTTTTACTGACCATATTTCTCCTGCAAGCCTGACGGTTCACAACTAATAATGTGTTGCATAAAGTCCAGTAATTTTAATACTTTCTTTGGCCAATAGGTCATTCCTGCTGACATTCTGACTTTTTGTCTTTCTTTCTTTTCAGGAAAAAAACAAAACAAAACAAAAAAAACATTTCAGATAGTTGACCACCTAAAGAATTTCGAGTTTCAGACAAACAAACAAAGGGACAGATGCATCGATGGACATGGATGGAAATGGACAGACCAATGGCAAAATCTTAGCCGGCTGAAAAATGGGTTTTGAGTTTCTAAACACGATCATGTAACTAGCATCTGTGTACAATAAAAAAAAATAAAAAAAAATCCTGTTAATCCTATTTGGACCAATTCCAAAATCTCATTAGTTCATCTTATTGCTAAAATCATAATTCCATATAAATCCTAAAAACATTTAGCCACATGTTACCATGTTGACAAATATCTCAAATGGCGAATAAGAAAACAATTTTTCTGCCACTCTAGGGTGGAAGCATAAATCTTTTTTTTTTTTTTTTAAATGAAAGAAAGAGAAAAAAAAAAAAGTCCTGACTATACCTGCAAATGCCTGTTGTGGTTTTCACACAGCAGCTGCATAAAGCGCAAAATGGGCTTCATGATGGTGATGGCCTGGCCCATCTGTATTTCTTCCACCTCCTCCTCCACGTCCTCACCCCCTTGCCCTGTCATTTCAACATCTGGGTCGCCTTCCTTACGGAAAGCACTGTAAGCCTTGGAGGTGGCACAGGAGGCATCTTTTAGCTGTCCTCTCATCTCTTCTTTTATGTGCATGGACTCATAACCTGCAAAAAGAGCCAGACAAAGTTTCTTTGCAGAGAAATAAAGAAATAGAATTGCAAAAGACCAGCTGCAGCTTATGTTTTGTGGATAGCACAAACAAATCTGACAGCAACACAAAAGGATAAAAATGACGGAACAAGGGCAACTACAAGGAAGAAACGAGACAGGTTTCACACCTATTTAGAGACATTAGGTGCTTTTTAATGTTTACCTTCACTTATGAAAGGTAATACAAAATAGAATAAGAACACTTCAATCCCCTAATCCAACACACACACACACACACACACATCAGTAACCATACCATATCAATCATACAAAACCACATGTTGGTCATATTAGAAAACAAGCACATTTTTGTTTTATCACCAAAACAACAGGGAAATCTATACTGGTGTACATTTACTGATGACATCAGTACTTTATTAAAATATTCATGTTCACAACTTAGTGAGGCGTAGGAAGACATGGTCATGACTTAAGAGCCCAAGAATATTATGCGCAACCACATATTAATAATCATCCTCTCAACTGCTAATTGGTTTTATTCACGTAGTAGACACCATACAGTAAATGTTGTTATACACTATTTATTCATAATTTCTAATATGAAATCTGATCAATTATTTTTTATAAAAATTGCAAAATCGAAGGGTTATTATTACTGTAAACAACCAGTATAACATTAACACCAAAAAACATTAACAGGTTAACCTTCATTATAAAGTATATACCAATAAACTCTTGACAGGATCATGGGAGCCCAAGGCAAGCATGACCAAAGTCCAGGCTGTCCGGTCAGCTCCCATGGAAAAGCCAATGCTGCACGAATCGCCCGAAATACGCAACAGAAAGGCATCAGTACACACAGTGCACCATAGCTTGCCACACATTGGTCCAGTAAGCGAAGAGCCCAAGGCTGCTGACTCGGCCTCTAAACTCCAGTCCGAACGCGCTCCAATGGAAATCGAAAGCCCATGGAAATAAGTCTGATCCACAGAAGCTCCACCTCATAACCCAGAGCACCCAAAGGATCTACTGTCAATGTCCTGGTGCCAGAGATCACACTATACTTCCAGAGGTGAACTCATTCCCAGAGGGGCCAGAGCTGTCCAGGTGGCATAAGGAGAACCTGCACAATATTGGACATAATGTTTTGTGTTGGAATGTGATGGCTGATCGGCACATAACAGTGTGTTAAACACAACAGCCTTGTAGTTTTGGGCCCTTCAACTGAGTTCGGCATGCTGTTTAGCCATAACATGACACTTACAAACCAAGAATGAGCAAACATTGCTCATGCTCTTTCAATGACATGTGAAGCCAGCAAGCAGCTTATGCCACCTCACAGGGTATCTGAAGACATCTGAAGGAGCGGGGGTTACTCAGACAGGGGAACAAGGGGAACCTAGACAATACTCAGCTTAATATTTTGTTTTGTAATGTTATGGCTAATCAGGGCATGCCCTATTGGTGACACGAGAACATGTGTGTGGCATACATGAAACCGAATGTGAAGATACCCGAGGCTGGACAGATTTCAAGGTATGGCCCAAAACAAACACTTGCACTAAAACACCACTATCTAAAGAGCATGTGTAAGGGCAGAGAGTAATATGGAACATGTTGACCAAGTTTCACATCCATAAGCCTCTTGATTACAGCCTGCATGAGTTGTTTCAGCAGAAAATCAGTAGGAAAAAAAATCCTAACAAAAAGGACTACAGTATGAACTTTGACCTCCAAAATAACATACAATTCCAATAGGTTTCATAGGCAACTTCAATGGTTGGCCACCTAATTAGAACCTACAGTATCTGAGGTTCATTTAGTGATTTTGTCAGGCAAAAAAATGTCTACAATCTTTATATTTTCTCCCTTTTTACCTTTGAGGTTCACTTGTTAAAAACATGCAAAACAAACATGCAAATGAGAAAAGTGTTTCATTCCAGAAAAGCCTTCAGCTTTCAGAACTAAATATAGCAACAAAATAAAAAATAAAATCAAAAGTTTCACTATGTCAGTGGTTTCCCAAGCCACTACACAGAAATAAGAAATAATTCTTTTTTTAGATATCCCCAACATCCTACTAAAATGACTTGGGACGATCCTGACACATTATACCATTACACTGCAACACTGCCAGGAACGTTGAAAATAGACACTACATTCTTCATTCTTGTAAGAACATACCTACCCTACAGCTTTCAATACTCTATCGATGTCCTCTGGTTCCCTGCAGTTAGCATTAATATTCTTGGTGATCTGCACTAGTTTAAGCATACCAAAGCAGATATTATAGCCTGAAAATGTTAAACTATACTGTAAGTCAAAGTGAGATTTGACTTACAGTACACGTACAACAGAACAGATTCATCCTACATTTTTTTTAATGAAATATGAAACATTTCTCAGTTGTGCTCATGCATTCTACAGTTACATTATCTTGCGTACTCGCACTCCAAATTGTATTTGAACAAACCTGACCTGAGCTGGGCTAACAGGAATTAACACAGAATTGGACCCCCAAGGGACTGTTGACAATGACAAATTGAAAACCAGTATTAAAACAGGAGGTGTGTTTACAAGGTCAAAAAGTAAGCTTCTCTATTCCTACAAGCCACACACTTTTGTAAAGGAAGTGGTAGATACAAATCTAACAAATACTCTTTGATGGACATTTGGCCCTCATGTCAAGCAGTTAAGGTCAAGCAGTTAAGCAATGCTACCACTAAAGGTCATTTACAATGATCAGCCATAACATAAAACCATTTGGACAGATCCAGTTTGACAAATCCACCCTGCCCCATCAAGCCATGGACACCACAGAAGGCATGATACAGTACAGTACCTTGCATCCAAACCTTACAGAACTTAAAAGATCTGCTGGCAAGTTGTTATGTGGGGCTTTTTATGAACCACAAATTCTTTATCAACTTGACATTTGGAGAATTTGGAGGCCAAGTCCACACCTTGAACTTTTTGTCATGTTCCTCAGAACATTCCTGAACAAATTTGACAGTGTGACAGGACACATTATCCTGCTTCTGTTCATGGACAACCACTGCCACGAAGGAGTGCATTTGGTCAACAACACAGTTTAAGTAAGTGGCAACATGATACAAATAACATGCTTGGAAACCATGGGTCCTGGTATCCATGTAGATAACACTGCCCAGAGCATCTCACAGCGTCCACGGACAGGGGAGACTTCTTCTCATAGTGTATCCTGATGCTATCTTTGCCGCAGGTAAGTTAGGCACACACAACTGGTTCTTCACATCATGTAAAAGATGATTCATCAAACCAAGCCACCTTATTCGGTTGCTCCATGTTTTAATTCTGATGCTCATGAGACTATTTTAGGTACTTTTGCTGCTGAAGTGGTCAGTATGAGTAATTTGTGGTCTGGTCTGACCCGATACAGCCACATGCACAGCAAGCTGCAATGAACTATTGCAAAGAACTGCCTTTCTATTGAGTATAAACTAGTATAGAACTTCTGCCCATGGCCTTCACTCCCCACTCTCATTGGGTACCCATGACCACCAGTTGACCACTATATATTGGGTACAACCCCCAGAAGACTGTGTTTTTGGAGACGCTCTGGCCCGGTGGTCTAGTCAACACAACTTCAAGGTCAACATCAAGGTCTCTAAGGCTCATCTAGCTCTCTGGCTTCCAAACACGTCAGCTGAACTGGCTGCACACGTACCATTGTAATGATGTAACCAATCAATGTTATTCACTTCATCTGTTATACCATTATAGCTTGTGGTCATCTTGATATCACTCATTTACTCCAATGACTTTCCTCTGATTCATGACATCTTCAATTATGATAATTTGGTGGACGTTAAGACCCATTAAGAGAACGAACCACACCTGAGCAAACTAAGGAATAATCACTTTGCTTATTTATGATTTCAGCGTTCAGCCACTCTACCTTTCCTCTGTCTGAAGGTGGATACTTCGCCTTCCTCCTCGCGCTTCCGGCAGCCGATCTCAAACATGTTGACGGAGACGGTGGAGCGGATCTCCTTCTGAGCCAGCTGCATGCGGTCGTAGAAAACTTTGAAGAACTTCTCTGACTTCTTCTGCTTGTGCAGCTGATGATAGAATGAATTCTGAAGGGAAACAGTAGGCGGGTGGGTATGGAATGCATAATAACCAAATCCTTGGTGGAATACAATACCCACAAAGGATATCTGCTACACAAGTTTGTGTGAGGGCACCTACTTGTATCTGTGTGTTTCCACCCCATAGCAGTGCAATGCCTAATAGGATACTCTCCTCAAACACACGGTCATTCTTGGTGCTGACGACGAGATCAATGACGAGCTCTGTTGCACCCACACTATCCAAAAGACATTGGATATCTGCCATAGACGTGCCAGGCTTATCCGAATCCTGTCCTGGAGAAACACCTGCACACACAAACACACACGCGCGCGCGCGCGAAGCACTATAATATGCATGAAGTAAACAAGTCCTGACTAGTAAATTATTGTAAGCTCTATTAACACTGAACAGACTTTAGGCTTTAAACTAGGAGTAACTACATCTTTTCTGAGAATATTTGATAGACAGTATTTGACAGTTTATTACCTCATCCAGTGAGCCAGTAGAACCTTTAATATGCCGCCAAGCAACAGGTTATGGGCGATTTAAAAAAGTAAGGCTAATCTAAGACATTTCAACCTAGATTGCTTACAACGGTCCAGTTCAATATTCAGTATTCTATATATACAGTACATCTTCTAAAACTAATTACTGGCTCACTCACTAATTCTCTATACCGCTTATTCTGAACAGGGTCATGGGAGGGTTGGAGCCTATCCCAGGAGAACTGGAGCACAAGGTGGGGTCAACCCCAGACAGCGTGCCAAGTGATCACAGGGCGCCGCCACCACACACACACACACACACACACACACACACACACACACACACACACACACACACACACCGAGCAAGTTAGAAATGCCAATTAGCCTAATCAGTATATTGGAGGAAACTCTCCAAGTATGGGGAGAACACGCAAACTCCACTCACCAAGAGGCGAAAATGGGACTCAAAACCTGTCCTTGCTAACCACCACGCCATTATCATGCCCTAAAGCTAATGATTTAAAAAGCAAATTAATCAGTGGTTTTATTTAGACATTAACTGCTAGGCTTCATATTAGCTTCAATTACATATTACCTACTTGCTTCTCAGCTTTATTTTTCCTTTTATTACCATTACACACACTTACTTGTTGGTCAGATAGGACAAGATAAGATTTTCATTTGTTTCCTACTTACTTTCATGTCACAGAGTCAATGGAAACTAGTTGCAGGGTGATAAGAGAGGATGTGAGTGGGAAACTAAAAAGAAAAGAAAAAAAAATCTACCCTACATGTGCCAATGGCCCGAGAAATCATTCGAGCAAGGCTTTGGATTCGTCACTTTCCCCTGTTACACCTAATCTGCATCGAATTAACACCTGAATTCGTCACTTGGCACTGCTGCTGAAACCGAACACAATGCGTCACACATCGATAAAAAATGAAATGTCGAGCTGCCAGTCACTTTGTTATGTGGAATACAGACTAAAGCTCATGGCCCAGTTCATCTTCTAACAGGTTTTCTTCCTGTAGCATTTATTAGTTATGAACTACAGTATGGCATAAATGCTATGCGACTGTTGTAACTGAATAATGATTAGTCCCCCCCCTACATCCTTAACCTGAAAAGAAAGACTATCCTCTATGGACACCAATCAATTTGGACTCTACCAGATTCCACCAGATCTGCTGTGAGGGGTTTGTGTGTAGAGCAGCAGACGGGGTGATTCTGAAGTCTGTACTACAATTCCATTTCAAAATACGTCACAGTGAGTTCATAAATTCTCTCTCTCTCTTTTGCCAGGCAACTAAAAATAATAATAAATAAATGAATAAATCTACAAACCTGGACATGAAATCAGCTTGCTCCCGATGCACTGGCTACCTATTTGTCTACTGCTGATACATGTAATAATGCATGAACACGCAGAGAGATTTAATAGCCCTCTCAGCTACTTATTAAAGCTTTCAACAGTTGATTCACATGATCACCGAGTTGCAGCCATAACTCCCCGCACATGGTTTTATAAACGAATATGACCACGGTAAGTGAGTCACTCACGTCCTTGTACGATTCTAAGATGTGCCGAATGAATAGACTGCTCAGAAATGATCGGTATGAGGATCTGAAACCATCACACATCCCCTGTGACAAAAATCCCCATCACAGGCTCCTAATGATGCGTGAATCAGCGCAAATCAGCCCGTAGCATCGTCCTAAAGTAGAGGAATGTGCTCGTCGCGGGAAACCCAATGATCCGCAGGATCTATTCATAGTCGCTCTTATTTCTGAAACGTATACATTTTCTAATGTATTGGCAGCATGGCAGTGGTGACACCAGAATGCGTGTGCTCAAGGAGGTCCCATACCTCCGGGTGACGATCCTCCACCACTGCTGTACTCCAGAGCCTTGGAGTGGGGCCGCTGGTGGCCGAAGTAATGCGTCAGCAGAGTCTTCCTCAATGCATTACCCTAAGTGGAAGAGAGAGATGAGGCAGATCAACGTCAGCATTGATATTTACTACAATAACAATAAACAAACAGAAGCCATGCACAGTGTTACACAAGTAAAACCCTCGCTTTAGTTCTTCTAATGAAATTTTTTTATTCTAACATTTAAAAGTATATGATTGCATTGGATACTGCTTCCCTTCTTCTTCGTCTCTACCCAACGAATAAATGTAAATAAATGCAGAAATTGATTTTCTTCACATAACACATGGCACTGGTGTATAGTGTGAAGAAGTATTATTAGCTATTTGAGAAGCATATCTGTTCCAGGATCGTACCCACAGCCTGAGCATATTCTCCGAGCTCTCTGGCTTTAAGTCGTACCGCGTGGCCAAACTGTTAACGCATGCTGTGCATTCTGCTGAGCTGAATTAAAACAGATGATTAGAATGTGACCAGAACAGAGAGAGGCAACAAATTCTAGACATTCCAACAAGCAGGCCTTAATGTTCTACCCTAAATCGCTACTCCCTAAGCAAGACTCTTTTTGTTTTCATGCACAATTAATATTTTCTAACAACTTATGCTTGTAAACCATGCACCTTTCATATGTGATCAAAATTAAGCAGGTTGGCATTTCTAGCATAAAAATTTGTTTAAGGGGAAAAAAAAAGGAAAAAAAAAAATCTGATTTTTGCGAATCTTATTTGAACCACATCCAGAAATCAGATTGCTAAATGTGTGTCTCAGTCTGGATGCTGCATGCCATTATTTTTTTTTGCAACAGTCAGGAAGTTCAAGCCTACACGAACACGTGGTAGGGGACATGAATCCAGGGGTGAAAACCAAGCAGGAAGATGATGGAAGAAATGGAGACTGAAATACTGAGGTTAAGGCCTCCTGAAAACTCATTTAACTTAACCAAGCAGAAAATTCGAGCATTCAGCTTTTACATACTTAGCTGTATAAAAAAAATAATAATCCACAATCTCCTAAAGCATAGCAACTCCCCCCCCCCCCGACACAAGTTTACACTTTCTTCCCTTGAACTGTCCATGCGGCAAAATGTGATTTCCAAGCCACGGCATGGAAAGGGAGAACAACAGTCTCTGGACAGGTAAAGGTCCAATAGCACTGTATCACTGGGGTGATGCATCAGTACAGGCAAAGCATGAACGTACAGAAACAATAATATGTGAGGAGATGTGCTGCATGCAAGACTCCGCAGTCGTTGCCCCAACAACCTATCAGGGTCAATGATATGTCCAATTTTGGCTGCTAGTCTGAACCGAGCGAAATCCGATCTCTTTCAAATAACAGTGTGGACAGTCAGCCCTAACAGATGAGAGAAACAAATGCAGCATGAACAAAGGCCACCGTGTCTCAACGTTTCTGAACAACATCTGTTCACTGGTGCTTAAGTTCAACCATGTACTGACCGACTGAGATCACAGAGGTTCTAACAGCACTCAGAAAATCCTCACAACTGGATTTTACCATAAAACTCATGCACAGAGGTCGTCAACTGCTGGGCAAAGCAAAGTATCCAAATGGCTCAAAATGACCACTAAAATATATGTGTGTGTGTGTGTGTGTGTGTGTGTGTGTACACATTTTCTAAAAACCTTATTAAAAATAGATTTGATAAACATATTGAAAGAAAAAAAAAATAACTCCACAACTCTTTAAATTGTTTTTTTTTTGCCATCTGTAGCAGATCCTCTGATGTGGCCAATTAAATGGATTATGTATATGATTTTCTTGACAGTTTAAAAAAAAAATTCTGTTTTTATTAGATAAGCAATATGGCTCATGCAAAAATATAAAGTACGTTTAAAGACAACAACTGAGCTGATGAGCATGCGTTCAAAACCGATCGCTCATCTCTCACAGCACGTGGTGTTTGTCAAAAGTGGTACCATGAAGTGCCACTAAGGGAGAACAACAACAACAACAACAACCAAATAACCACTTTAAACCACTCACTCACCCATCATCTATGGGAGCCTATACCAGGAGACCTGGGGAACACACCTTTTCACCCTTCCTGTTCACATTCCATATATTTTTTTCCGTTCAGTCGTTTAGCTTTTCAGCTGGGTTAATTTTATTCACGTTACTTCGTATTGCTGCTAGCTTATAACGCAACAACAACAAAAAAAATCTTAATTTAAAGGGGGATCCCATATCGCCGTAGCACGGGGCCAAAATTGTAAACGCTGTTACACAAACCATGCGGAGGCTGAATGCCTACAGGAACACGAGGTTTTATTACTTCACATGAAAAAAAAATTTAAGTTTGATTTTCTGTCCTTATACAGAACTTGTACAGAATTTGTGGCTGTCTGTCTGTCTATCCGTCTGTGCATCCCGTTATGAGCATATTCATGTAAGAGAGCTTTTTACATAACTCATATAAACTGTCATAACTGTACCAATTATACTGCAAGTACAAGAAAAGCTTCGGGCAAACAGAAGGATGAGAGTGCACAAAGAAGAGCGACGGATGCCTGCCACTTATTTCTGCATCCCTGAGGGAGAGGTGACAAAACGTGCCGATGAAAAAAAGGATAGAGAGAGCGAGTCAGGTGGGGGAGGTGAAGCGGCATTGAGAGAGTGGGAGGGAGAAAGAGAGAGAGAGAGAGAGAAAGTTACATAACACCTGGTGGTGACTTGCTGGGAGACCATGAGGAAGGCAGGCAAAAAAAAAAAAAAAAAAGCAGGGAGGTATTGATTCCCCCCCCCTCTTCTCCTTTACATCCTCAAATCTCTCCCTCACTCACAATTTTCTCTCCTCTGTTGGTTTAGTTGACTGCTTTAGACTTGTTCCGGTCTATTCACGGTTACGTAATGGCAGGTAGAGCTGTGAGGGTCTGGCGATTAGTGGTCTATAGAGGACACCGGAAAAGAGAGAGACCGTTTCAGGCGACAGCCAGCATGACGTTATGATGCAGACCAGCGGGTTGGACCCGGTTAAATTGGTATCCCGTGTGAAGAGAGGGACCCTAAACACTATGCAAATTTGTACACATCAGAACTAGATGCAGCAAAAGCCTGTGAAGTTGCAAAGAAGCATGTCGTTTCCCTCTCTCTCTCTCTCTCTCCAACAAGCACATGCCACTGATGTTCCCCGAGTGTCTCAGTAAACACCGAGTCTCATCAGCAGTCTGTACAGACACGCGTCTGCTTCCACTGTCTGGGAGAGTCCAGACGCACACGTGCACTTGAGCGCACGCAGACAGAGACACAGACGCGCAGAATCACGGAGACGAACGCACACGCATATATACATAACCCTCACTGGGGTAACGCACCTTTCCTGCATTTGTTTACACTGACTTTTGATTTGCACCTGCTTTACTCTTTTAACTAGCAAAAGCAAATAATAGATGAAGTTTGGTGAAGTGAATTTCCAGATGCTGCAGTCTCGCCTGCTCTCCTGCAGAAGGCTTAAGGTGGAGAGAGAAAGAGGGAGGAAAAAAAAAAAAAGAGGAAGAAAAATGGAGATAAAGGTAGCCGTGCCAGCCTGACTCATCTGTCTGGTGCTGCATGGAGGGGGAAAAAAAAAACCTCAACTCAGGTAAAGTGAGGACAGACAGAGAGAGAGAGAGAGAGACAGAGAGAGAGAGAGAAAGATAGCCAATAGACTGAGAGAGGCTTGGGTGTTAAGATGTGCGTGGGCACGCCACACTGCGGCTAGCCTGGCTGAGCCTCAGACAACACTGCCCAATCCTACACACCCTGCGATCTGTAAACACCTGAGAGATGAATATATAGAGAGAAGCACGTAGAGAGGCAGCTGGTGTGCTGAACGGGTCGAGAACAGTCTGGGGTCAACACTAATCCCTACGGCAAAGCCTGGTGTTACACAGAATTAGAAATTATAGCCTCTATGACCTCTCTACAGCTCAGGGACAGATATGAAGACAGAAAGCAGTCAACCTTACACACTTAATCCATTAATAACAGTTGAGACATTTTAAATGTCAGAGAAGGTACTGATAGAGTTCCAAATTAGTCACGTTTTGAGTCCACTTTCACCTCGCTTATATTTCAACGGGCTACTCGGATCTCATGCCGAATCCGAGTTTTGCTCCCTTGCCTTCTCTGAGAAATGAAAACGAAGAGCATTGTACATGTACATCCATTTTACACCGTATACAATAATTCAAAACACAGAGCTTTCACCTATATGCTATGCTATAAGCTT
This sequence comes from Clarias batrachus, assembly GCA_003987875.1. Classification (NCBI taxonomy): domain Eukaryota; kingdom Metazoa; phylum Chordata; class Actinopteri; order Siluriformes; family Clariidae; genus Clarias; species Clarias batrachus. The sequence goes on along the minus strand of QMIH01002337.1, from coordinate 46,608 downwards.
CGACTGCATCTTCACCCCCTCCACCCCCCCATCATAATATTTTTCAACCTACTGTCAGGAGATTGATCCCATCTCTGTCCAAAAGCCAAAAGAGCAAAACAGGTGGGAGGGATGACAGACTCCGTCTCCAGTCAATCATAAAGACACTAGCCAATTGTAGGTGTCTGTGAGCTCATACGTGTGGAAGAAAGCAAACAGAGCTTTCCCCTGAGTGTGTTTTAGGAGAAAAGGCTGTAGCATAACAACAAAAGTTGGAAAGCATGACATGAGTAGAATAAAACTAAACATAATGCATAAGAGTTTTGGAAACTTTTTGACATTTAAAGATATTTAGTTAATATTTAAGCAGGTGCGCATTGCTTTACAATACAATCTTTGAAATAGGACATATTAAGCTTCATCATACCATTGATCAGCCACAACATTAGCATCACCACAAGCTGAATTGAATAACATTATCAATTACATACCAGTAAACTGGTGACAGCTATACGAGTTCCCAAGGCCCACCACCAAAGGGCAGCTTGTCTGGTCCAATCCCACAGAAATGCCAATGTAACACAAACCGGCAAAAAAGGCATTGCTGGCCACTATTGAAAAGCACCAGAGCACCCAGTGCACCAAAACACCAAGGACCAGCAAGAAAAATCCCAAATCCCAACCAACGGGATCTGCTGCCAACATCCTGGTGCCAGACACCAGAACACCCCCCCCCTAAGGCCCTGTGAGGCCACACTACAAGGGGCCAGAGACATCACGGTAGCCTAAGCGGAACCCAAAACCTAGCTGGAAAGTATGTTAAAAGTTTCAAATGTTATGGTTGTGCGGTGTACACAAAGATATACAAGAGACTCTAGTGTGTCCTTTTGTTTCACTTCCAAATCCATACTTTTCCTTTGTCTCTTGCTGATCTTAATCACTAGCACTGGGTTTGAACATAATCAGGAGCCATGATTTACTTTAAATTAGACAGTTAATAATGAAAAAAAAAAAAATAACAGTGATAATATACAATCTGTTTCTATACTGTACAAGAGACGTGAGATACACGTGAGGCTGTGTGTGCGGAAAGCCATTTCGATCACTTTGTCTGGTTATGTTTCATTACACTCTCTCCAATTGGGATTTCGAAACGCTATTATAACATTGTGGAACCACAAACGTGTATACAGTATGTGGTCAGAACAGATGCATTATGCGGCACATTGTGTTCTGACAGTTCTGACAACTGCAAGAAAAACGGAAATATGTTTGTCTGTTGCACGTATTTCAATGATCGTTCTAGCGTTTTAGCGTCTGGTTACCATCTGATAGAGTGAAAAGACTGAAAATCGCATCAAGATTTTTCATTTCAAGTATGAAGGAGGAGCATTGCAGACCTTTTAACACCTTTTTATGTACTCAATTGATTACAGAACGTCCATTTCACTCAGACATGTAACTATGCAATAACTTGGTCAAATCCAGACATTCACTGTGTGAAGAAATCAGCCCGGTTTTAGGACATCTAAACCGACCTGGGCAACATCAAAAGCAGCTAGAATTCAGCTACAGAAACAACGGACAGGTTCTCTCGAATGCCAGACATACTGTATGTTTTATAGTTCTGTGAACTACAGACCGTTCCAGATCTCTCTAATCAGACTACCACCCAAAACATGCAAACTTGCGGCTGTCCTGCTTTCTTTATAGTGCTATCCTGACATGGTTATGCAGGTTTCTCCTCTACAACCCCAGGAGGATCGGGCTATTTTTACCCACAGAGGCCAATCAGGTGTCTGCTCAGTCAGTTGTCAACTCAAATTTGAAGTACTCTGACTCACTCCCGGCTGGTCTGTCACTCCGTTACGTCTGACAAGTCATCCAGAATGCAGCTGCAAGTTTTCAATCTCCTCAAGTTCTCCCTCATCACCAATCGCTGTGTTCCTGCCAGTGGCTTCCTGTAGTAGCGATTGTCAGGTTTAAAACACTGACGCTGGTCAAAAACAATCTGGTCCCTCCATGTAAAGGCATTGACCAAAGCATATGGAGTTTCCTGTTCCCTTCAAAGCCTTATGTTCCATCACAACCCATCATTCCACATCATAATACAAGGAAGACCTGAAACCAGAATGTTCTCTGTACTGGTACCCAGGTGGTGAGATGAACTTCCTCTGGCTGTCTGAACAGCTGAGTCACTGTCTGTCGTCAAATGAAGACTAAAGACCCACCTGTTCACTAAGCATTGCACACTAATTAAAAAATCCCTTTACTTGTGCGTTTTATTTGCTGCACTTCTCTCTAAAGGGGTTTACTTAACCCACAGTATTCTTCTACTGAAACCCATTTGCACTAGCATAATGGTATGGAAACTACAAATCGAAGCAATATATCGCTCTAGATAAAATACATCTGCGCAATTTCATAAATATAAACGTAACTCTGACGCAGCAACTCTGAAAAAAAAAAAAAAGTCTTTTTCCAGAGTGCCACACATTAGCAAAATATAACCATTACTAAACCGACTATATTTATTATACGAAAAAGCATGCAGATAAATAAGTGCACTTTCTCAGAAGCCTCTGAACAGATGTCAGCTGTGCATCAGTGCTAAACATGTGAGTATCCGAGTACCTCATGCATCGGCCAATTAACTGGCACGTTGCTTAACAACATCCTTCCATGCTGCTGAGATCTGCTCCAGCGCCCCCAACAACCCATAGCACATCTAATACGTTGTTTTACAGCATGAGACTTTACAAGGCTTGCGCAAAAAAGAAATAATAATAATTAAAAAAAAAAAAACTTTGGCTGTGAACTGCTGCACTAAACACGTCTAAACTAAAGAGAGCGTTTTATGCTAACATGGCATTAGATTAGATTAGATTGCCTGCATTGTCATTCTATAGTATACAAATAAGTTAGAATTGCTACTCTGTGGTGCAAGCAAACAATGACTGGGAGAAAAAGAATAGATGATACAATCGACCTTGAAGGAAAAATAGAACACAGAACAAATTAAATAATATATATTTAACATCATGAAGTATGGATGTGTTTGCAGCACAAGTTGATATTCTTCTTTATTTAAGGTGTCTGTACATCTGCAGGTGCGCATCTTGGCCGACCTGTAGCGCTTGCCAGAGGGCAACAGTTCAAAGAGGCGGCAATCAGGGTGGGAGGAAACTTTAATGACGCTGGCGCCTCTGATCATGTAATGTGATGTGGCAATGTACTCCAGAGAGGGTAGGTAGTGGGCTGCCTATGACTTTCTCCACTGTCTGTAGTACTTTCTCATTTGCAGCACCACACCGTCATACAGTTGGATAGCAGTCTCTCTACAGTTGCCCGGTACAATGCCACCCGCAGCTTCCTTTCAATCAGTACGTTTACATGCTGTGTTAGTCTGACTCATTGTGTTAGTCTGACTAAAACATGACTTTCAGGGCATTTCCGAGAACAATTGACCCCAAAAGTCTGATTAATGTTTGATCAGTGAGAACACAAACTTCTGGACTTGGTAAACATGCTTAACCCTAAACACGCTTGAAAAGGTGGTCTCGCGCACAGTATGGCGTATACAGGTACAAATCAAGCCGGATAAGAAAGCTACCTGAACATGTACATGAACCACTGCTTAGAACATAAGGGCAGTGCCATCTGTCTTGGCCGAACTCTGTGTGTGCACGTAGCATGCACCTAGCATACACCCATCTCGTCCTCTGACCTACACATCTGCAGCTCATGAAGTAGGAAGATACACAAGATTATTACAATTAAAGTTTTTTCTAAAATATAAATAATATCAGGCATAGCGTGAGTATGTTAGCTGTCCCTTAATTGTTAGATGCAAAGGTGTCTCTTAATGTTGGATTGCAAACCTACTAGGGGCTTTTTGCCACCTAAAGAATACCAGACTATGAAAAAAAAATATGTGAACACTGGCCAGTGAGAGGAATTGTTCCTGGCCATGATACAAATCAATCATGCCTAATGTGAAAATGCCCGTAAAATGTACTGTATGAAAACATGTTAGCCCAAGTAAAATAGTACCAAACTGAACTTCTCAAAGTCAAAATAAAACACACCCAGAAAATACAGACGCGAGTTGAGCTACTCCTGCATGTATATCTCAATCGAACAAAGAAATTGGTCTGGGCGCAAGATCCACAGTTTCCACCCCAGGCTTTGATCAGAAAGTAAAAAAAAAAAAAAAAAAAAGGAAAGCACACATCTCATTGGCACAAAAAGGAAAGCATACAGCATGCAAGAAAAGAAGTCCATCTTTGCACCCCTCAACGTGATGCCAGCAAACTTGTTAAGTCTGTTGCAAGAAGTTAACCAGGAAAAAGTCCAATACTAAAAATCTCCTGTGCTTGTATGCTGCTGAATACCATGAGCATTCTCAAATGTGCAATCTTTGCCGTGCCTGTACTGTGGTACCACAGAAGAGCACTTTGGATATTAAAACCCCTAGAAATCGAAAAGGTCTGCACCCTTCCCACACATTCCCCATTTTTGGTATTCAGTTTCAAAAGGTTAACTGAACACAACTCTAACAACTTCTAAATCTCGTCCCTATATGCCAGGTCTACTCCAAAATCTAGTCCGGTAATGACCAGGCGACAGTTTCATTTTTCATCCGGAAATTTGATTATGGTATTGGATGTGTTGGCTAGTGTGCAGTCATAATCATATA
>QMIH01002337.1:20937-41809 GCA_003987875.1 Clarias batrachus | reverse complement strand
TATATATAAAATATATAAAGTGGACTCAGCACACAACCTTGAGGTACACCAATGCTTATTGCAACAGAAAAAAAGAAATCGGGGACAATTTTAATTCTCTGTGGGCAGTTTGTAAGAAAGTATTTTTGATCCATGTGGAGATGGGGATTGAGAGACCTACGTCCTGTTATTTGCTGATTAAGATGTCTAATATAATGGAGAGCATACTTACAGAGTCATTCTTGATGTTTTAGATGGTTCGGTACCATGTCGGTTATGATGGTGTCTTTAGTAGATTTATTTGCTCTGTAAGAAAACTGAAAGGGGTTGAGTGTGGGATAGAGGGTAGATTTTATGTGATTCTGGACTAGTTGATTAAAGCTCTCCATGACCTCTGAGGTAAGTGCATTTGGTCTGTAATCATTGAGACTGGCTTTTTGGCTATTATTATAGTGGCTTATATAATTATTAAAATGGTGACTGACTTGAAGCACAATGGTAAAGTAGCTCATGACAAGGAGCCCCAGCAAGGTTGTCAACACAAGCCTTGAGCACTTTGCTCAGCACTCCATCATAAATTTACTGACCTGAGAACATGCCATACATCCTGGTCCAGCAGTACGAGTGAGAGTTGGGAACAGCTGGCACAGAGAAGGCAGTGAGCCTGTCGTGGGCTTATTGCCCTTAAACCATGCGAAGAAATAGTTCGGCATTTCAATGTTAGCGTTTACTGTGTTGCTGGTGCTACTTTTGTAGTTAGTTATATGCTGTAGACCTTGTGCTACATAGTTATCTGAGTAGAGTGAAGAGATCAGACCGTCATTTCTGAACATCCATTTATTGCTGATGATGATATACAGGAAAATGTTTAATGTTGCATGCTTGGCTTTTGCTGTGGTGAAACTGACTTCTGAAAGAAAATCAATAAATTTCAAAACCCCATAGACCTGTCTAGGCATGAAGGTGACAGCAACACTTCTTACATAACACAAACAGTAAAACGAAATGAAAAAGGACATGTGTAACAAAGCAAGAAAGAGAGAGTGTATTGGTTGTCTGTACAGAAAAAAAAAAAAAAACTATCCGGGCATAGCATTAAAAATCACCCTTTCCATCTCTCTTCTCTTTCCTTTACCCTAAAGCCTAGACCGGAGTAGGCTCATGTCTTTATTTGCCCTCCTGTGAGTATTCATTCCCTCCACTGGCCTGACTGTTCTCGTACAGAAAAAAAAAGCCAGCAATGCTAGAATGGCTGCCTTCATAACCAGTGCCAGCAGCAGGAAACAAATTAAGCTTGCATGTGAGAGCAATCTACAGTCCTGTTGATTTTTTAAACTTGTCCAAGACAAACAGCAGTTGAGCGAAAACAACCTCTCTGACCCAGGTCTATTTCAGAAGCGGCACATGTGACCGGATAACATGGTTAAGAAGCTCGGAGGGAGGCCTGAGTGTAAAATGAGCCCTCATTCACATCCATAAACACCACCAACATGCAGCGCAGACACAAGTGAATCCACAATATACAATAATAACAGTGTAAGAGAACATAATCAATGTCCACTGAAATAATAATGTCCATGGCTTTACCGCAGAAACTCAAGATTCAAGGGATTCTTTTTGCTATTTGTACACATACCGACAGGACAGATGCATTCGGATTATTTTGTGCAGAAGCTTTGTAAAACAAGAAAGACGAGAAAAGTCAAATAAACATACAGTACAAGAAATTGTAAAAAAATATATATACATTTTAAATAATGCATCTACTATATACAGTGTTTTAAATATGATCACCACATATGGAAATATCGCACTTCTTCAGTTTTTAAACAGATTTTTTTTTCTCAAAGACTTGATTGCAGATTTTATATAAAATAAAAGAAATATTAAATATACTAAAATTAATATTATTAAATTTAGACACTTGGACACTAGATTTGGAAGCTATGAAAAAACTTGCACCACCTTCTTGTCCTGCACAAAACCCAGAATAATGTGAAGCCTAGGTGTCCCTGAATTTAAACACTAAACACTTTGCACTTTCAGAGGTCAGCAAATGTCCTCTGCTCCCATTTGTCCTCATGAATACACAGGAGAGCTGTGTGGCGAGTAAGCGCTTGACTAATAATGGTGCATTAATACTGCAGCCAAAGTCGTCCAGCATGTCAGTACATCCTGATCTACAGCCTTTATTTTATAAACGTGAGCGTACAGTACATCACAGGGACACGTCCATCATTTCGATTTTTCGCTGTCCTTAGTTTAAACTATTACCGAATACTCAGCCAATACACGCTTTTTCACTTTGATATCTGCAATTGGCGATATAGATGTATTGCTGGTGTTACTTTCTCTAAACTAATGATGAGCTTAAAATATATGATAATAATTAAGCATAAAGGTTGGGTTAAGACCATTTGTAATCTTTCAATCCTCTCCCCAGCTCCAAAAAATTAAAAAGTAATCCAAAGGAAATCATACCTTCAGCCAGATACCTGAAATTACAGTAGGTTGAAGCTCTCTCTCTCTCTCTCTCTCTCTCTCTCTCTCCTCACACATAAAGAAAGGGGCTTGGATCTCTGCACCACCTTAATTGCTGCAGTTATAGCAAGCTAAGGGAAATATTTTTCATCTTCAGCATAAAGAGTGAAGTCACCTGCTGACGTGAAGGCAGTTCGTATTAGTCACTCACTGCAAGAATAACATTTATGACACTGGGGAATCTATTTTTCCCTTTTTTTTTTCCATAATGAGATAAAAACTTAAAAGACCAAAATGAAACAAAGCCATAGTGTGAATTACAAACAACCTATTATTACCACTAAGAGCTGTTCTAAGTGGCACTAAAAGTGAAGTGTTTCTCCTCAAATCCTATCCAAACACCTCCTGGAAGGTTGGACACATTTCAAATTCTTTCATATTCTTACTGTAGGTTTCCGCGTTTCTGGATTTTCTTCAATTCAGACCACAGGATTTTAAAATAGTTTAAATTGGTAGCGTGAGAAGGCCAAGAAACTGATTCTGTTCTTAAAAAGTCTGGCAGAGACGACCAGGATTCGGGTGAAATATCTTGGCAGCAGAATACGTCGGTCTGAGAGCTGCTGGACCATCAGCCACAACACAACGCACCGCACCATAATTTATTGTGGGTGTCAGATTACTTTTACAGTGTATGATCAGGTCTCGTATAACCACACAGATTTCCACTTCCAAGGAAACAACAGACGCGTCATATTGCACATTGTAACGCCCCGATTGTGATGAGTGGCAACGATGTTTTAAATGATCATAATTAACATACATAGCTAGGAACAAAATCTGCCATTCTGCCTGGGTAGGAGAGATGGCATTACTCTTGTTTCCTGTCAATCAAAGCGACACTAGTCTATCTAGCGTGTTCGGATGCCCTGTGAGGTGACACGAGCAGCTGCTCAAAAAGATGCGGCGGCTGGCTTCACAAGGCTTCATCATCCCTGGTTTGTAAGCATTATTTGATAGCTCAGACATTAGCATGCAAGGAGTGTCAAACTCGATTACAGCAAACACCTGCATTTTTTCGTGAGCTCTTGAATGGCCAAAAACTAAATGGTTATTATGTTTAACATACTGTTAAACACCTGATCATCTGGAACATTACAACACACAACAATCAGCTCAATATTGCGGAGGTTCCCCTTGTGCCTGCCGGGACAGATCTGGCCCCTCGGGGGATGAACCCACAAGACCTCTGTGGGGATTCAGATTGAGATCTGGGGGAATTTGGAAGCCGCAACAAAGACCTTGAACTCTTTGCCTGCTAAGTCACATACGTGACAACCAGTGATGCACCAAGTGTACTGATACCTTTCGATCCAGCATTGGCTTTTCCCAGCTATTTGTGCACTATCGAGTTTTTCTGTAGAGCTGGCCTTGGGTCGCTAAATGAATAAATGAGTCTTGGGTGCTCATGATCCTGTCGTCCTGTAGCTTACTGGTATATAAGTGATAATCAATAGCATTTAAGTCACCTGGTGCTGTTAGTGCTGTGCCTGATCAGAGTAAATGCATCCATTCTCTAATTAGATTATGTTTTCGAGACAGGAATATATTCATGTTTAGGTTTCAAAATGAAAATCGTAATTATAACGTATATTCATATACCGCTGCCCAATTGATCGGGCCTCAGTCTTCTTCTGTGTTTCGTCTACATTCTCCATCAACTGCTGCCATGAGCAAGACATTTGGAGTCAGTCATTATATCAAAAACCAATTAACACCAGACACTTTGTGATGCATTTTAAATACTCACGCAGCAGCCATTTTATTCTCTGTGAGTCAGTCATTTGCTCTGTTGGTTTTGTTTTCCCTTTTGTCTCCGAGTTAAACCCTGACACTTTTATTTCCTATATGTCGTGAACGTTATTACGCACATAAAGATTACAATGATGCCATGATGGTATAGGCTAGTGCTGCAAAGTCTGTGCAGGTTTTTTTCAGTGCTGACATGCTTTTCAGCTCATCGTCACTGTAGAGTCCATTTGGCACCAACAACAAGTTCATGATCAAATAAAAGCCACTGAGGTCACAGTCCATCCCAATGGACGTTACCTGAAACAACTGACTAATTTTTTTTTTTTTTTACTTGATTACACGAGTGTAAATGTCTTAAATATATGGAAGTACTGTAGAATATATATTTTTTTCTTGCCGTACAAAGCGTGTGCGAGCATGTACGCCTGTGTGTTTGCATGTGTTTAAGGGTTTAGCAGTGTGACATTGGTAATCTGTAAAGCTGCTTTGCCGGAGTGCAGTGGTGTGAATCTTGCTATTCAGAGAAAAATTAAAAGAGAGAGAGAGAGAGGGAGATGGAGAGAGAGAGAGAGAGAGAGAGGACAGGGTGTTATATAAGAAGCTTTTCTTTCCTTTGTCAATAAGGAGACATCTATTTACACACACACATGACACAAACCACATGGTAACGTGACACAGTTCAGGCATAGGGCATGACGGGCTCGACAGACCTGTGGGACACACACATCTACTACATCACCTGAACACACACATTGTTTTTTAATAAGTACCAATGATAGGAAGCACATGTAAGCTGGGGGAAAATAAATAAATAAATAAATAAATAAATAAAACACAACCGCAGTGAGAACACCTTGTGAATGCTTCAGGAAACTGATGGAAACTGGATGTGTGACAGGTTTTCACAGGTACATGCTGAAACTCTCCACCTCTCACTAGAGCTGCCTGGGTTACCATCATTCAGATAAGCAACTGATAGTTTTTAATGTATTATTGGTAATCACAGTTTTAATAAGGACTGCTCTTTTGCTTCAAATCAAATTCTTAAATTGTCTACTTTTGCCGCATTTCATTGCCATCGGTTTAATCCACGACATCCATGCTATGGCGCACATACAGTAGCATTACATAGCAATTCCAACAACATGGGTCAGGCACTGGAAGTAAAAAAGGACGTCATGTGAGATCTGGCAAAGTGTGTGTTGGTGGGGTGTTAATAATAATAATAATAATAATAATAATAATACGCCCCACCAACAACGGGATCTGGCTATACTGTGCGTGAGTGTGCAGGTGTGTCTGATTGGAAGGAAACAGAACCTGAAATGCTTTATGAAAAGAATAAACAAAACTTTTTTTTTTTTCATTTTGTTTTTCCATTTGTCAGGTTCCATTAAAAAAAAAAAAGCCACTTATTCTGTTCAGAAAGCATTTTCAGGTTCTATATCCCTCCAATCAGACACACCTGTCAACCCACACACACACACCAGGTAAAGTTATCCCATCGTACACACAGACCAATGACCAATTCTAACTTATAATACACGTATAGATTATATTATATATTATGGATTAATTAATGGATTGAACAAATCTGTGGCAGGACTTTTACTTTCTTGGATAAAAATGACTAAAACCAGGAAATTCTTGAGTGAATTGCGAAGTTCTGTGGTCAGTTTTTGTACATGATCTTCAGGAAGCAATCAAGCATGACTGAGAGCAATTTTATATAATAAAGAAATGCATAAAGAAATAATTCTTCTATTTATCCTTAGTGTCATTATTTTTAAAAAATTTGGAACGTCATTAAAACATTAAATTTCTCTTCTGTTTCAATACCATTATGACCACTGACAGCTTAAGTGAATAAAATTTATATAGTAAAGTAAGCGTAAGGATCTGTGAGCAACTCCGAAACTGCAGCTCATGTCCAATATTCCTGGTCTGCAGTGGTCAGGTGAGCCAGTGACCGGGTCATGGGTGGCCGAAAACGCACTGATGCACATTCCTACAATGCCTCAATGGGCACGGGACAATCAGAACTGGACCACGGAGCAATGGAAGGTGGCAGCCTGCTCGGACAGATATTTTTATAGGGCACCAGGATGCACAGTGGGAGGAAGGCAAGCCAGCTGAGGCAGCATTATGCTTTGGGCAATGTCTTTCAGGGAAACCTTGGATCCTGCTATTCATGTGGACGTTACTTTGACACGCAACACCCACATAAACACTGTTGCTGCTAATCGTACCCCAGCCCCGTCACCTGATTACAGAGGTCTCTCTCAGCAGGATGACATGCCCTGCCACACCGCAAAATACCTCAGGAATGGTTTAAAGAACACATCGGGGAGTTCAAGGTGTTGACTCGGCCTCCAGATCAAATCGAGCATCTGTAGGATGTGTTGGAAAAACGGGTTCGATCTATGAAGGCCCGTCCTCACAACTTACAGGAGCTGAAGGTGCCAGATAACACACCACACCTTCAGAAGTCTAGTGGAGGCAGAGCTTCGATGGGACGGGGCTATTGTGGAGGGAAAAGGGGGGAGCTACTAAATATGAGGAACATCATCCTAATGTTCTGGCTGATCGCTGCATCTCTCTTTATCCACACATCTATCCATACATAAATATACATCAATTTCAATTGATCGATTAAATTACCTAATGTTTCTGACATTCCTCACAATCTCACTTGATAAAAGTCAACCTATGCCTCATTTCCACTACAGCACCCCCTCTTCTAGCATGCTGTTAGATTTGTATCGAACTTCCGAGAAAATGGCAGCAGCGACATCTGAAGCACACGGGCGCATACACACAGGTGGGTGCAAGCACATGATGGTATATATACACACACACACACACACACACACACACACACACACACACCTGCATGCAGGCACGCACAGTGCACATGTGGAGACGCTAGGAAAAAAATGCAGTCTTTTTGACCAATTATATCTACTTATGAGTCATGACCTGCTGCTTGGCAACCAAGTCATTAGAGAGAGAGAGAGAGAGACAGACAGACAGATTGAGAAAGCAGAGATCTTGCTTGATTTTTGATAAAAGAGATTTATTATAAGCCATATAGAGTGTGTGTTTGTGTGTGTAAAAGAGAGAGACGCAGAAAGCGAGAGAGCAAGAGAAAGAGAAGGGAATTTTGCATTTTCTTTAATTAAAGAGGTGTATTAGGAGCAAGAGGGTGATAATGAGGCCGCTATAAATTCAGCACGAGACAAACATAGGGGGGGGGGATGAGGTGAGAGAGAAACGTGAGAGAGTAAAGGGTAAGAGAGCACACCCGAGACAGGTACACGCGAGAGCGAGAGATAGAACGTGATGGGCCACGTGAGGCCGGCTCAGACACTGCGGGCTGGTTACATAAACACACCCCCTGCTCTGTCTCCTCATGAACTCAGCAGACGCCGCTCCCATCCACGCTCTTTTCTAGCTGCAGTGCAATGCTCCCTCCCCCCCTCCCCCTTTCTCTCTCTCACGTGGCTCCTCACATGCTTTTGCTCTCCCTTCCTTCCTCCCTCCATCCATGTCTCTTTCTCTCTCTCACATACACACACACACACTCAAGGTCCACGGGGAGCCTGGAGTCGGAGCCGCACAGGTCTGCATGAGACTGCAGCAGCCAGCACACTGACGGAAGTAAGGACACTTCACAAAAGTGCTGATATATAAACACACACACACACACACGATAAGAAAAGCACATTTTTCTCATGCAAACACACACACGCGGGTAAATGAATGCGAATATTCTTCCTCTCGGAGAGTAAAGGTCTAGGATGACGTTTCACCCTGCGACTCGGATTTCAGGCCGAGTTGCTCCGATTAATCCTGCCTCTAATTGACTCGTCTCTAATTGGCTGTTCTCTAACGATGACCTCGAAGTGGGCGGAAGTGAAAGAACGGAGACGCCGAGGCTTCATTTGTGCTGTGTCAAAGCTTCAGGAAGCCCTGATCTCACACACAGTCTCCCCTTCACCGCTCTCGCCCGTTCCTCTCCGAGTGTCTTTGTGGCTGAAGTCAGCGCTCTGCAGTATTGATTCGTTGTAGAGGCAGTTTGGTGCACCCCCCCCCCTCTCTCTCGCTCGCTCTCTGTGTCTCTCTGTTTTCACGGCGAACTCGTCCTCGCGTGCCTCTGCCTTATGTAAGAACGCTCAGTGCTCTGTCCACTGAATACTGATTAGCTGTCTGGAGCTCCCAACTCGCTGCACTCAGCCAGCCGGAGCCAGCAGCACCATGGAGGGCTGAGCGCTGAGCTTAGCTCATTTATCTCCCAAGCACGAACATACACACACACACATACACACACTTTCACACTCTCCTCTCCCAGCCTGCAGAGCTGAACAGGTCAACAGGTTTAAAAGTGACACTGAAGTTTGGGTGTTTCTCTAGGGCCCTCTCCTGGTGATTGAACTCTGATAAAAAAAAAAAAAGAAAAAAAAAATCTTCCAGACTCCCTTAGGAGCACTCGAGTCTGACTCATCAGACACAGCCTTCGCTGCTTCCACAACGCAATATAGCTCACATCTACTGCACTCAACCTATTGCTTTTGCCAGCTTCAGGCTGTAGTGAAAGGTAAAGTGATCAGGTAAGATAATATTTTTTACAGGATGCTGTGCACCAGATGGCTAGACTCATTACTGATCCATGGGGAAAGATAATGCAAACCACGCTTTTTAATCAACTTTCAGTCGTTCCACACCACACGGATTCAAAAAGGCACAAAGGCAGTAGGTCTAAATGTCTTTAAGAGGAACGCACAATGTTTTGTTTTTGTTGCCGTGACAAAATGTACGGTTTCCTTTAAGGCGTGTGAAATGTTTATAACCAAAGCATCACATAAAATGTCACTTCACTAAGAGCCTATAATAATCCGGCATAATGTTATCACATCTATTAGACTTTTAGAAACACTGAGACGTGAGGGTAATTTAAGAAGCCATGCACTACATCAGTAGGTGCTGAAAAATGTTCTGCAACACCACGGATCTGAAAAGTGCTCCGGATGTAAGGTTTATATTAACGTGCTAGTTCTAATAAGCTATCGTTACCATAGTGACAGCTAATTCACTGGTACAGTATGACAGACGCCTTATAATTAACAAAAAAAGAAGAAAAAAAATATATAATGAAAGCTTGTGAACTAACTCGCTTTAAAGAAAAGAATCTTGTTGTGGATTTATACAACAGAGTAATCTTATAGGACAAGATGGATATCATGAGTGCTGATATAGAGTATAACAGCACTCTGATGTTTAAATATATGCATCACTTTTTATGGGGTTCTAATAATCGTTAATCAGGGAGATGAGGTGGCTCAAACGGTTAAGGTTGTGGGTTACTGATCAGAAGGTCTGTTGTTCAAGCCCCAGCAACCACCAAAACTGGCATTGCTGAGCCCTTGAGCAAGACCTTCAACCCGATCTGTATCTGCTCCAGGGACGCTGTAGCCTGGCTGACCCTGCGCTCTGACTCAAGGATATGGGGGGAAATAAATAAATAAATAATATTTCACCGTGTACATATAATATAAGTACATACATGACTAATAACTGATCTTATTATCTTATCAAGGGCACTACTACAGTAGTCGTATCGAATAAGGGCCTATACACCCTACGATGTGGATTTAATCCCAGAACTGTTAGCTGGCTGAGGCTGCACTAAAACAGAATAACTGGAGAAACTTTAGACGACTATCCACAACCTTCAAGGTTTATTCGCCTCGTCTTTTGGCTACATAATACAGGTAAGAATTACACCATCAAACCTCAAGCTTAACGCTAGTTCCCCCATTCTTAGAAGGATATGTATTAATAAAGTGATTTAATAATCCAATCATAATCTATTGATGATAAATGGTGCTTCAGGAATTATTGTATAAAAGCAGTATTATAAACACTTGAAGTTGTGGTGTTGTACTGAATATCAGCACAGCTGTGATATCTTTGCGAGCAGACATTAGCAGCGCAAAATATACAGAGCTTTAATATTACCATGCTTGTTCATGCAACTCTCCAGCGAACCATTTCCAAGTCAGCGGTAATATGCAAAAAAAAAATCGTGCATAGCTTCAGCTAAATTTTAAAAATCATACATTAGAACGGAAACCATCGAGGGCTGATGTGTTGTACATTCCGAGATATTTTTCCGCCGACGATGGAGGTAAAGATTATTTACGTTGTATTTGAGTAACCACGGCCTTCCTGTCAGCTCGAATCAGTCTGGCCATTCTCCTCTGACCACTCTCACCAACAAAGCATCTCCACCCACGGGACTGCTGCTCACTGGATGTTTATTGTTTTTCCATGCTATTCAGAATCCCCAGGAGATCAGCAGTTTCTAAAATAGCCAATCCAACCCCTGAAGCACCATCACCACCAAAACCAGTCAATGTCACCAAGTCACAAAGGCGATGATGATGATGATATTTCTCCACATTCTATTTAGAGTAGATATTAACTTCACTGAAGTTCCTGACCACACTGGTCTGCTGCAACATTATTAGTAATGTTAAATGATCATGTGCTTGTGTGTTCTTAAAGTAGTGAGTGATTGTACATTATACATTTCACAATCACTTTATTGTACATTGCTGTTCATTTGTTTCATTCGGAATGAACCAATTAGTCTCCCACTGACCTGGTCTTCAAAAGTCTCCCTCTTGTCCAGCATTTCACGAAGTGTCTGCAGAATCTTAATACACAACTTCTCCTCCTTATCCATCAGCTTCTTCGTGTGCTTAATCAGCCTACAAGCATACACGTACAAGTTAAGAAAGTTTTACCTTTTAAAAAGTTTCCCCCCCCCCTGTTTTATGTGGGAAATGACATGGCATCTGGGATGCAAGACTCAGGAAATCTGAAAATATCTTATCACATGTATACTTTATTGACCTTACATGAGAAAGTAACAGGTTAGTCATAGTGGTGCAGCAGGAGGACGGCATGCTGCGGCTTTCAGTGTGACTCATGCAGACTTAAGTGCTTATGTAATTGTACAGACCAATCAGGCTGACACATGCTCAGGTAAGTGCTGTTCGAACACCTAGCGCAAGATCGGAAATCGTTCATGGCGGAACCCGCATCAGCGCCCACTCAAGTAACGAATAGCACTTTGGCATGCGCGGGGTCACACCTCCACACCTCTCTCAAGTCACACCTTGCCTATGACCCGTCTGCCACGTCTACATGGTTTAACTTAAACTGGATATACTGTAGATGTTGATTTGAAAAGGGTGAATAAATCAATCAGTGCCCCATGCTTCTGGAATACATTTTTTTTTTAATTCATATCTCCCTACTGGACAAGTAGTTTTAATAATTATAAAACTCCTTCCTATTGAGCATTGGTTAATCCAGCAGGAAGGAGTGTGCGTAAATCTAATCCGATTCACTGTAAGCAAAGCACATGCTTCAGCAGTTTACCACCTGCTGCACTATACACGCCGACCGATGCGGAATATGCATATAAAATGTTTTTATAACATCATATAATTAACATTTCCGGATATTCATTTCAGAATTAGTTATGCTGTTATGCATCATTTCATGCATAATGATGACAAAATCATGCCGCACCCCAGAGCCTGCGATTTTACTGACTTATCGCCCCGCGCGAAGGCTTTGCGTAACTACACGTCGTCCATCTCCATCTAATCATTCTTTTTGCTTTCGCTCTTCTAATGCTTTTCAGCTTTCTCTTCCTGTACCGTTCTCCGTGGAAGATGGACAAAAAGGCGCACAGGAAACAAAAACCCTGCCAAATCCTGGCCAAAACACAGACATGCTGATTCACACAGGACTAATATTTTCAAAATACAGACATGGCCGTTTCGGTATCCAATTTAGATCACAGGCCATCTACGCAATTATTACAAATGGCTAGAGGTCTTTGGATAATACTAATCCTGTGCGCATAGGGCATAAGTTAAAGACATGGGGAACAATCTTTTACAGCAAAGTGCCTAAAAAAACAATAAAAAAATTGTTTATGTAACAACCTCAGAAGCAACCTGCTCCCTCTCATCTGTATGGGGGGGGTGCTGAATCGCAATTCTTCTGTATGTTGCGGTTGCCACATTGAATCCGAAACCATTTTTTTTTCTATTTTTTAAAGGGGGGGTTAATTTATTTAGAAAAATCTGGTAAAGAGAAGGATTAAAAGGAGTGAGTTTTTAACACGGAGAAAACCAGAGAACAATTAACATTAATTATAGCCAGCCGGCCCGACCTGGCAGCCTCGCCCCTTCGCGCACCTGCAGAAAGGGGGGGGGGGGCGACATGGGGAGCCTACGGAGTGAGCGGGGAGCGACTACAGATTGAGGCGCACGCCGTGACAGATGTAATTTTCAAGAAGTAACTTGAAAATAAAGTAATTAGTAGAAGTAGTAGATTACTTCGTTGAGTGTCTTACCCAACACTGTTTATTATCACATACGTAGAAATGCATAGTATTTGTCTAATTAAATGATAATTCTGGGTGAAAAAGTTTGGGAGTCTCACTTGGTCATGAAGGCTCCGGTCTCGCAGCGCAGTCGTGCTGGCTCGGGGAACAACAGCTCTGGACTATGCAGAATGTCGACCAGAACAGAGAACTCAGCCTGCATCAGTGGAGTGAACTGGTCTTTTAGATGCTGCACTACCACCTAAGACAGACACACACACACACACACACACACACAAACACACAGAAAAGGTGGTGCCATCACTTCCACAAGTATAAGATCAGTTTGTGGGATCACAAAATAAGGTTAATCTCTTTTGAACAAGACGACATGATGCCCAGGAGCATTTAACAAGCCGGAGCTTGTACACACAGTAAGACCGAGTCGTACAGTTTACCTGCAGTTTTTCAATGATGTTCTTGTAGTCTGGAGTCCCCAGCATTTCCTTGCGGGGTCGAAGTCGAGTTGTAAACCTCCATTCTTTGGCAGCACGCTGTACCATGTTGGTGTGAGTCTTTTGAGACAGAAAGTTCACCTGACCATCAAGATCTACTGGTAGAGGTATGTTCCGGCTTTTAGCTGTAAGGAATAGTTAAAAAAAAAATTTTTTTTAAATAATAAATGACATGGTGGCTGCGGAGCCTATACCGGGAACATTAAGGTCAAAGCCGGAATACACCTTGGATGGGATACTAGTCCATCGTGCAGGAGAAATTAGAGCATCCAGTATAGATACCAGGATGTTCTCAGAAGGTGGGGAGATGAAATGGATGAAATAACAGACAGTAATCAGAGCTTAGGAACAAATCCTGGAGCTGTCAAACACCCATGGTACCCACCTCCCTCGTAAAACGCTTCATTTAGAAAAGAATTACTTGTACTCCAGTCTGGTAATGTAACTGCTACGGGGTGACCTCGTCTCCTGAGCCAGCATACAGAACGTACATGAAAAATCTCTGCACAAATGATTACCAATACTAATGGATATTGACTTGATGATCATGTTTGTTGGTCAGGCTGGTTCTCTACCTAAACTGGTTGCGAAATACCGGATAGACGGATGATGCAACAAAAATATGAACGCATGATTGAAGTAAATGTTTGCGAAAGGAGATGTAAGCAGTGGAACACCGAGGCCTACACAATAGCAACCACCTGATTAAACTGATATATTAGGATGCTGAATTCATCTGCAAGATTCTCCGCCGTGTGATAACTCACCCACATCGGCCAGGGTCTTGATGCAGGCTTCGATGTTTGTCTTCAGCAGAGGAGTGATCCAGGTGCAGGGACAGAGTTTGAGGATGGCCTGCAGCAGACGGATGAACGTGCTTTGATGGGACTGAAAAAAAGATTGATAAAGAAAAAGCTGAGCCATGTGGCTGCTCAGAGGGGTGTAGGGTTTGCAGGGACACACGTGGCTGACAGGTTGACAGGATGACAGGAACGAGACAGGGTGTGATGAGTAGTCTCAAAAGAAAACAAGAAAGAAAGAAAAAAAGTTGGTGCATGCGTTTATGAGCGTGTCTGCGTCATACCTGCAGATTGGAGGTGCTGACAGAAAACTGCGAACCAAAGAAGCCTTTGACGATGGCGATGATGACTTCAGTGACATATTTCTCCAGCATGGCCTCAGCTCTATTTCGGTCTGTGGTGCCGGCAGCCACCTGTGTGGAGGGACGTTTATATACACAAACACACACACAACACATGATCACATGTATCCCAACAAAAAAAAGAGAGCACAGGCTACTTGTAAGCCATGCTGGCGTCCTTACTTTGGCCAGATCAAACAGGAAGTTTTCAAACAGGTTCCAGATGTGGTTGCTGGTGTATATTTCCTTCATCTCAACCTCTGTGTCCACATAGCAGTGGTTCAGGAAATTCACATAGGCGATTTTCACCTGCAGAGGGAGACAAGCAGCGACCGCAGACGATTACAAATAACAAGGAAGTAAAACTCTTCTCAAATATACCAAAGTCTTTGTAATGCTGATTTTCACTACACATCTGGCACATCTGATGTACTGCACGCTTAGCGGTGCCAATGAAATAATTCCACTGAACATCTACAGCATTACACACTGATGGTACAAGCCAGTTGTCCACAATACTACACTCATCAGTTTTATATGAACTGTGGAATAAAGCTCTACCCTGCGCTGCTCGTTAGAATGGGTTAGCATGGGAGCTAAGCAGAGCGGCATCGCAGCAAAACGTTTTGTTCATTACACGCGTTCAGCTGTAGTCCACCACAACAAAAAGGAAGTGCCGCTTTGTGCCATTGTAGCCGCGCCATTACTACACTGTTGACCGTTACCGTATACTGGATGATCTGAAAGTTTTGGGAAAATGTAATTTATTAGAAAATGAAATTAAATAGCTTTTTGGGACTTTATTTATAGATTCATTTGAAATGACATTCAAGTAATAGAAATTAAACTTAACAGCAATATCCATATATATTTTCATATAATTAAGCAATGATTATAAATAATGATTAATACATAGTAGCTTACCTCAGGGATGCAGTCCTCATGCGTCACCACCTTGACGATATCGTCGAGTGGCAGCAGCGAGTTGCACTTGATCTCGGTGTAGACGTTCTTGCCCTCGGTGCAGGCAGCCAGCAGCTCCACCAGGTTGTTGTGGTAAGACAGGGCGCCGTTCTCATCATGCCGTTCTGTGTCTGAACTCATCAGGTGCAGCAGCGTGGGGAATGACGCTCGGTCGTTATAGAACACAAGGACTTCCTCACCTGCGTTCACCAGCTACACACACACACACACACACACACAGATTGTATATAAGGACCTGCCACCGAATTGTTCCACTCATCCTAAACCAGACCTTCATCTCAGAAATCAGAAGGTAATGTTTTAACCCTCTTAGCAATTTCTGTGAATCTTAGGTTTTGCAAATGCAAAACATGCGCACACAAACACACAGCAAAAAAAAAAATCTGTCAAACTGAATCATTAAAGCTTTGTAATGTATCCTTATCAGAATACTTTAATCTAAACGATAAGTCAGGGAGAAAAAAAAAGAAAAAAAAAACAGTATTAGGCAATATGATAACTTCGGTAAAAATTCACAAAGGTCAGAGATGATCCAATGGTTTAGGCTCTGGGTTACTGATGGAAGGTTGTGGGTTCAAGACCTTGGCATGATTACTGACTCCAGTTTTTATATTTTAAGCCCATGTAGATAAATACTACTAGCCTAGTTTTGTCCATCTCAGACTCACCGTTAATATAAGAAATATGTGGTCACAAAATGCAGAAGAGTAATCCATTGGTTGCTGGATACCGCCGATAATAATTTGCTATCTGGATACTCCAGCAGGTGAACAAGCAAGCACCAGGTGGTCCAGAACGCAGCAACGTTAATCCTTACTAGAACCAGAGCATCTGACGTCACATCATCCATGTTTTATCCACACTGCTTTCAAAGTTCCCATTCATTATAAAATATTACTAATGCCAGATAAAGGCCTGAATGGACGCGAGCCATGGTGCCTACGTGAACTTTTGATCTTTTATGATTCTGAGTACCTAGAATAATAAAGATTGCAGCAGGGGGGGGGGGGGCATAGCTTTTCCTTACAAAACCGCACAGTTATGAAACAGTCTTCCAATTAATGCTCGGGACGCAGACACGGTCCCAGACTTGCCTGAAAACCTATTTGTTTTAATTGGGCCTTTTGTAAAGCTGCAGATCTAGAGGCTTCATGAGTCGAGAGAGCACTGCTACACTGGAGTTGTTTTATGCTGACACAATCGGTTTGCTAAAAACACTCAGGTCTCATTTATTACACACTGGATAACTTTCCTTGGATATCTTGGACGTAAATCTAAAGGATAAAACTAAAGCATGAACAGCCCTGACGCACATACTTGAAGAGCCTTAGGAAATATTTAGCGCCGCTTAACACATAGGTTACAGAAGAATAATGATTCATGTGCACTCTGGTGTCACTTTTGTGTCTGGTGCCGGTTAACGTTTCTTCATCATGTCCTCTCATTCCCGACTGATCATCAAGGATAAATCTAAATCTATATGCAGAAAATCCGTAAAGCTGCTCTGTGAGAATGTCAGTTGTTACAGATCCGAGGAATCTGACTGGACGAGAGGCTATCCAATAAGCTCTTATGCTCTACAGTATGTTTAACTATATGCATCACTCCGTCGTTAATTACACTAACCATGAGCGGCAGCCCAGGTGAAAGTAGGTCGGTAAGGACAGGAAAGAGTGGTGAGCTGCTGCCTGACAAAAACCACATTCAAAACCAGCCACAGAGACACTTTCAGCAAGAAAACACATCTGATAACGTTGTCATCTAATTTAGTCGTGTCCAATTCCTCCCCGTCACTAAGGGGCTCCCACATTAAGGCTACTACTACTAGGAAAATTCCTACTGAGTATCCCGACTGAGTATCACGTGTTTCCCCCGAACCACGTGACGCCAGCCGACCGCATCTTTTTGAACTGCTCGCTCGCGCACCGTTGGGGGCGGCGTAACACACTCGGAGGACGGCGCTATCCGCTCCCTCCGTTGCGCGAGCTCACAGACGCCCCTGAATGGCTGTAGAGCCGTGATTAATGCGGGAGGAGCACTAAGTACCTCTCACCCCTCCCCTCTGAGAGAGCTCGGCCAATCAGCTCACTCTAGACCTCTGGCAGAGAGGTTACAGCACCACCCGGGATTCGAACTAGCGATCTTCGGGTGATAGGACGAGCACTTTACCACTGCCCACGTTATTTCTCTTAACACTTTGTCTCGGTAGTAACTCATAGGTCATTACGAATTGCCTCTGAACCATCACCAGAGCTACAATGCTAACTAGCTTCTAACACAAGGCTGAATCCCAAATCTCTCTCCAACCCCTGATCTACTTGGTGTGTGGAACAAAAGACTCTTCACTTCACAGAGCGCATTAGCTTTCCTGCTTGCGAGATTTACTTGGATTTATTTAGATGACTACCTACTACCTTCACGATTTATTCTCCTCACCTTTTGGCTACAGAGTACCAGAAAGAATTTAAAACTACATGAAACCCTGGAGATGACACTATTGACAGTTGCCAGCTCAATGCTAGTTCCGCCAGTTTTATACATGTATACATCATGACCTATTCATAATAAATGCCATTTATAGAACTGTTGTATAAAAGCAATATCACATAAGAGGGAGTGCATGGTCTTAGGCACAAAGGTGCGGACCGAATGTCAAAGAAATTCCTGAAATATGAATAAAACTTATTTGAAATAAACTAAACATATTACAGTCAGATGGTAAAAAATATGCAAATGCGAGACCTCATTTGAATCTGCTCTAACTGGTTTGATTTCTACAGGTCTATTCCAGGTTTACTTGTTTACAGAACACCTTCTCGCCTCACCTCGGTCATCACTTTATCTTGACACTTCTTCACATATTTGCCGTCAGCCTTCACTATGGTCTGCAGGAAGCGCAGGTATGGCACGCGGCGGCCGTGCGTCTCTATGCAGTGGACGAAGTGATGCACCACACGGTCACTGATCTCATTACACAAGTGGTAGTTGTTCTGGAAGATGTACCGCATGGTCTTCGCCTCCAAAAGCTGTTCATGTTCAGGATGCAGGAAAAGTATCATGAGCAATCCACAGTTAAAAACCAATAAAGAAAGAAGTGGAAAACCGATTTAGACCACGACTGCCCGAGGCTCACTGAATCTCAGCATATCGGGATAAGTAAAACCCTCACACACACACGGCTCAGCGGTAACGTACCCCTGGGGTGAGGAAAAGGTTGAGGTGTTTGTGAAGCAGAATCTGGTTCTGAGGGTTATCGCTACAGAAGTTCTGCAGGAAGGTGTGAGCCAGAGTCATGATCTCCTTCATCTTCTCGTCTCCCTAAAAGCAAGAGGAGTGGGAAAATGTGTGAAGGAAAAAACAATAATAAGTTAATAAATCAATCAAATAGACTTATAACTAGTTCTGCACAATTAACTCAATCAAAATCTCTCACCTTACAGATCAGTGCAATTATGCTATTGCAAAAGGCTACAATTTATTACATGTAATTTATACTTACTCTGGAATTTATGTAGTTTTTTAAAATATTTTAAGCATGTTTCAATGCTTTTTATGTGATAAATATTGGCAAACATCCTCTTAATGAGATCATTTGTGCTATTAGTTTCTGCTAGCCTAGAAAAACACATCTGGATTATAAGTAAAACTCAAATTAAGACAAATAATCCAGTGAGATTCACTTCAAAGTGGCCCTAAAAATTCTGTAATGACTCCCGCAAGGAATGAAACAATGTGCTCCTGAACAAAGCTGGGACTGGAGCTTCGAACACGCTGGGATGCCCCTGAGTGGGCCCGATTCGGTAGGCTCCAGACAACCATGGCATTATTTCACACCGTACCCTTGACTCGGTCACTCGACTTCTCATCAGGATGGTGGTGTACAGTAATGAGCAGCGCATCTCGCATCTTCATAATGCGAACCTAATGGCTCACCAATTTGCTTAAACGTCGTCAGTGAATTTATTAAGAAAGAAATATGGTGTTCCTGATGTACCCTCAAAAAGTGTTATTCAGAGGATGGCACAGAAAGTGGAAACGACAAGATCATTGACCCCGGTTTTTAGTTCAGATTACTTCATCATAGCGAGAATTATTACAGAATATTCGGGGCCTCTTTTGAGTGAAACACTACAAAGTTTGATCTACTAGAGATGTACTAGTGCAATGAATATTTTACATAAAACTGTAATGCTGAGACATATTTTAGGTCCACTCACTGCCTCATAAGGGATCTGCAGCAGGTCCAGCACTACGGTGTGAGCTCCCATGTTCTTCAGCAACCTCTGCTGCTGCACACGACTCTTCTTAGCCGGGTAACACAACTTACTGAGACGCTGCAGGATCTACTGACCAACATGATGAAATTACTAAAACATGCAGATTCATGGCTCACCACAAGACAACCTTCATAAATCATAGAAAGATAAAATGTAGACTTTCATGTCTGCGACACGCACGTCTTTCACGATGTTGTAGTTGTTGGCTTTGTTGCTGTCTATCTGCGGCTTAACGTTTCCATCCTGCACCGGACTGAGGATGCCCGCCTCCTGTCAAGAACACACACAAAAGCCCGCTCACTAAACAGTCAGCTCATAACGATGAGAGGTGCACAACTGTAGTGCAGGTCCATATGGGACAGGGATGCGGTGATGTAGACGCCCTGTGGTTTTATTTGATTTTACTATTGGATTTACACACTGTGACACTGTATTTACCTCATATAAAACAACCACAGGTAATATATTGTATTTACCCAAACTGAGATGTTATCTTCTATAAAAAAAATAATAATTTAAAGCGGTATTTAAAACACAAGGTTAAGTTTAACAAGACTACACAGAGGTTTTGAGTGAAATTATATATTTGATGTTTTGATCATGTGATCAACCGAAATAATAATCAAGTGCAATTTTAAAAGCCCCACTCTCCACAACAAGTGACTTTAGTGAAGTCATTTACATCACTGCACAACCAGCACTTCATAAAGTCACTCCCGTGCTGTGTGAACAGTGCGAAATTCATTATGTCCTTATTTGAAAAACAAACATTTCATTCGGTCTGAACAATACTTTATACAAATCTTTATATCTTTAAGCCTCTTCATTCTTTAGTATATTATCATTCTCTCGGTCTGACTAGCCAGAAATGTTACAGAAATAAGGAAATTAATATTCAGCGTAGTCATTGTGAATGCGTAACTGACCCCAGATATTATGAAAGCCTGCTATGACTAACATTTCTTCCTGTCAATTTCACACAGCAGGTGCAAGTTCAGTCCTTGCCACAAGGGGGCGCACCTCTAAGTTCTGCTCCTTAGCCTGGGTTTCGGTGGCGTCTTCATTGCCGTAGCCGCCGTTCTTTTCCACCCACAGCTCTGATTTCTCCACAGTCAGCCGCAGCTGGTCCAGATCAACCTTTATCTGTTTATAGTTTTCCACATCCTGTTCAGACACCAGCAGCTGGACCTGCCAACACACACACACACACACATACACACACACACATACACACATACATACACACATACACACATACACACACACACACACACACACA
>QMIH01002337.1:0-19708 GCA_003987875.1 Clarias batrachus | reverse complement strand
ATAATAAATAAATAAATAAATAAAGGTCACAAAATATAATGATAATAATAAGCCAATAGACAAAATATTGAGAAACAAGAGCTGACGCACCTTCCAGCAAACATATTCTCTGCTTTTTCTCCAATCTCATCAGAATTTGGCTCTGCAAACATAGACGCACAAGCTTGATAAACACAATAAAAATCACGCAAACACAAAATGTGTCATCTATAATGAGATCTACGATCTAAATATAGATCTACAATCTACAGTGACCCAGAGAAGAGTTGAGCTGGACATCACCTCTCACCTGAGGGAGTAAAGGGGAATTCAGTGACAGAGAGACTGTTGTCTATGGGCTCTCCAAACTCTTTCTTGTAGATGGAAAGAAGGTAGGTGATCCGGTAGTCCAGACGCACACTCAGGATGAACTAGGAACAACAAAAGCAGAACACTTAATATGCAGAGTGATCATCTAGATTTACACCTTGAATTATTTTACAATATACAGCATCGAAAGGATGTTATACGTGTTTATCATATCTGCATTATTATCTAAAAAAATAATAATAATTTGATGCACCTGTTCAAATGCGTATTAATGCAAATATCTAATCAGCCAATCAAATGGCAGCAACTATGTGCATTTCGGTGAAGACAAATCTATTAAGGTTCAAATCGAGATTCAGAATAGAAAACAAAGTTTGAACATGGGTTAAAAAAAAATTTTTTTAAAAGCCACTGAACTTGGCTTGGTTGTTGGAGTATTTCTGAAACTGCTGATCTACTGGGATTTTCATGCACAACCATCTCTAGGGCTTAAAGAGAATGGCCTGAAAAAGAAAAAATACCCAGTGAGCAGCAATCCTCTGGGCGAGAACGATGATGCCAGAGGTGAGAGGAGAATGGCCAGACTGGTCTGAGCTGATAAAAAGGCAACGGTAACTCGAATAGCATCTAGTTACAACCGAGGAATGCTGAAAAGCATCTCTGAAAACACAGCACGTCGAACCTTGAAGCAGACGGGCTGCAGAAATCCACAACAGGTGCCATTGCTCTCAGCTGAGGACAGGAAACGGAGGGTATAATTCACATGCGCTCACCAAAATTGGACAACAAAATACTGGAGAAACATGGCCCGGTGTGACGAGTCTCAACTTCTGACACATGCCATGGTTGTGGTTGATGATTGGTCAATCCTGTGTTGTATCAACAGATAGGGTGGAAGCTAAAATCATCTCAAACTGTTTTTTTTTGTTTGTTTTTTTTAACATGACAAGCGGTTCACTGTATTCAAACGCCTTCCACAATCACCAGACCTCAATCGAATAGAGGAAAACTTCAGGTTGTGGCAGAACAGGTGATTCATGGATATGCAAACATCAAATCAGCAGCAACTGCGTAATGCTATCATGTCGACATGGAGCGAAAGATTCAACAATTTGCTGGAAACAATGCAATGAAGAATTAAGACACTTCTGAAAGCAAGAGGGGGAGCGTTCATGATCACACATGCGTTCAAACAAATCCGATCCAGAACACACTAATTGCTCAATGTAATAAATAAACAATGCAATTCATGTTCTGCCCTCAAATGTTCCGTCGTCTATTTCTATAATTGCACTCAGTTTTTTCCAAGGTTTAATTCTTTTTTTTTTATCCTTTTTATAAGAAAGGAAAAAAAGACTATGCACATATACGCATTAGTATTAGTATCTCATACATCTATGTATGAGAAACCTTGTGCCAAGTTTGTCCTTTTTTCTATGAGAATGGCAAAACAAATAGGGAAGAACAAAGAAAAAAAAAAACCACACACCTGCAGAATCTCAATAATCCTGAGCTTGGTGTCCATCACCACCACATCCTCGTTTTCAGACAGGCCATGTGTTTTTTTCTCGTGGTCTGATATTGTTTGGGAGGGACTGGTCAGCATGGCACCTCTGCTCAAAACCATCTGAGTCATCATCTCACCCACATCATGGATTGTGCGAAGAACATTTTTACCTTTACACATACACACACAAAGATCATCAAGTGAAACAGCTGCAAACCTCACGTCACAATGAACTTATTATTGGCCTGGACTTTATAAAAACACAAATATGTAGGTGTAGCGTTCAGACTTGTGCATGACATGCAAAAACCACAAAGTTAATTCATCCTCGTTGTGGTGAATGCACACTTATGGGAAGCGGCAAAAAAAAAAAAAAAAGAAAATCCAGAGACACACAAGGATAACATGCAAAACTCCACATGATTGAACTAGGAATCATGGAGCTGTGAGCTTGCAAGTCTTTCTGCACTAAGCAATGACGTCTTGTAAACCACAACTCTGGTTTATCAAATACATAAAATATACACCGTTTTATTTTAAAAAATCTATTTACTATTGCTTTGCGCTCCTTTAATTTGAAGGGAAACACGGACAGTTGCTCACACTGCTGCGTCTTTTTTTAATTATCGAGACTTTAGCTGTTTCTACAGTAAGTGAGGTGATTATTTTTTAGCTTTATGTAATAATGACGCCATTCACCGTTTCCATTCAAGACTACCGCATGTACTGTGCTTAAAAAGAAATTGCTGCACTTAAAAGAACAATCTCTCCGAAACGGTTTTCTTTTGCTTTTTTCTTGTTAACTCTGGGGTACAAACCAGAAACGAACACATCTCAGGAAGGTCAGGATTTGGCATCACCCGATTAAATGACAGTAATCCTGTCCTTTGTGAAACTGCTGGATAGTGGTGTAATACAGGTGTTTAGATCGCAGGTGCCTATTTTGATTTAGGTTTGCGTCTGACCTCCTTCGGGGGTTTTGCTGAGTTTGTGCATGAACGTGAGCGGGTGCTGCACGATGTCCAAAATGGCCAGCAGGGTGCGCGTGAGACCCAGCAGCTCGCAGAAGCTGTAGAAACCGAAGTAGACCAGATTGCGTGCCAGGTTCACCACCTTAGAGAAAGACAGAGAAACATGACATAACTTGGCATAAACTTCTTACTACAAACTAATGAGGAACGTAATGCTCGTCTAAGAAAGAGGGAAGCTGAATGTTTTAGTATGTGAGAGAGAGAGAGAGAGAGATAAACACACACAGACACACACACACACACACACACACACACAGACACACAAAAGCCTGCATGTTTACATGCAAAGATTTTCTGCTAAAGACATAAATATGGCATAAATATGTACACGGCTAAACACGGCACTTTTTTACTGAAAGTCTTAAGTTACACTTTAGCAGAAATCCGAACTGATTGTAAGTGCATGTGAAGAGTGGATACTGGTGTCAGATAACCATAACAATGAGACACTTGTTAGAGTGAAACAGTTGCTAACTGTTTAAAAAAAATCCCAAATTTCCACTTGCATTGCTTGTTTTAATCGTGCATCGCCCTGTACTTATTTACCTGATGGTAATAATAATAGTCGTCCATCACTTCCATGCCCGACAAATTATTTTTATATGCGTGTTACATAAGCGTTTGTGTTGCTACAAAAAAAGCGGTTTTATTAGGGGTGCCAAGAGATAACCCCATGTAGAAATTCCATTAGTGAAAGTTTGATTCACATTTTTCCATGATGAACTTTATTTGATTTAACAGATAAGTAAACAGGTTTGTCCTCATTCAATAATAGTTGGGCTCGGTCTGTTTGGCCTTGATCGGTTTCCTTCATCCGGATTTATTTTTGCGATTTTTATTGAAAAGAAAAAGAATCATCAGATGAGAAAAGAGCATAAAGTGGTCACAGAGAAAGACTTTCTAAAAAAAAAAAAATGGCTTGCCTCTAGAGTAAGCTCGTTCTTCTCCTCTTCTCCGAAGGGTAAAGGATGGTTCACTACATCGTTCAGGTACTGATCAACAAACTCCTTGGTGGGCGTAAAATTCCTCTTCATCTCCGTTCTGGCTGCATCCCTGAACTCATAATCGTACCTGAATGAATGAATGAATGAATAACATGCTCAAGACCCACTAGATGCAGATAAAAACCGCTGAATGCAGACTAATGAACAATTAACAGAAGCTGGCTAATGTAGGCAAGCATCTCCAAGCAGTAAAAAACAATTCCTTTGAGCCTTAAGCCATTTTCATGGTAATTTTCCTGCAATTATAAAAGATGTCTTCTAAAATGTTTTTTTTTTCCCCCAGGACAGTCTAAGCTATCTATACATTTCATCACTTGGTATCAGAATTCTTGCATTGATTTTGTATTTATTTATTTCAAGTAAAATTAAAATAAAAAAATACCCCCCCCCTTTTTTTTTACAAGCATCTCAATAAATTGTTTAAAGTTGTGTGTTTTTTATTTTATTTTTTTTATATATATATATNTATATATAAAATATATTATTTTTTTTTTTACAGTTGTCTAGTACCTTGCAGCAGCAGCAGCATGGCTATACAGTAGGCTACTCTGACAGTGTCTAACCAAAATAACATTGAGATTTTATTGAATTTAGTATTTTAAATACTTTTAAAATTATCTACAGTACCAGATATTTTTATTAAAATATTCATATTATGATAATACTTAAAATAATGTACATTTTTATTTAAATATAACAAAGTAATATACATATACACTGCCCGTCCAAAAAAAAAAAAAAAATTATTCAAAAATTATTTTCAGTCCAGAGTCACAATAATTTCTCTTCAATATCTTGTATTTATAATGGGAGATCAAACTATTGCATAAAGTCTTCTCCAGCACATCCCAAACATTCTAAATGGTGTTGGACTCTACTAAATGATGTCTCTCACTCCCTGAACCACTTTTCAACAAATTGAGCCTGATGAATCCTGGCATCTTCATCTTGGAATAAGCCCATGCCATCAGGTATTAAAAAAAAAATCCATTGATGTAAAAACGGTAGGCACTACACATCTTAAGTGTTTAAGTGATTTCCCATCATCTTCATTCAAGATGTTTTTCCCACCATATTTCTTCCTCAACGAAGATAGTCCACCAGCACCACTATCCTTCCAAATTTGAATAATGTGCAGGATGGTTTTTAAACCAATTTTAGTAGTTACAATAATGTCCTTAGGAGTTTTATTTTCTTGATGCAGGCTAATAATTTAACCCTTCTGAAACAGTCTAACATCTTTGCCACGATCACAAGATATGCCTTCTGAGATGGGTGTTTATAAAAATGAGAAGCCACTCACTGCATCAGTTAGTGTAAAAATAAATAAATAAATAAATAAATAAATAAAATTTAAAAAAACATGCCAGATGAACAATATTAATCCCTGCAATAATTATCCAATGGAAGGCTCTTACCCAATTGCCTAGTTAAACTAAGTAGTTAGACTATCGTAAAGGCATGATTATTTTGCTGCATACATACATCAGACGTCATACGTCTAGCATCATTAATGAGTATACAGTAGCTTCACATCTTTCGTGTTTTATACTCATGCGTCTATTAATTCATGGGTATTTCAAATGCACACAATGGGTGTGCGCATTAACATGGTTTACTTAAAAAAAAAATATATCCAGCATGGTTAGCTGTGTGTATAGCATGCCCTCTAGTCCCCTTTCATTTAAAGCACTTACTCCTTAACCGTGATTTTACTAGGGATCTCAGTCCAAAGGCGCGCATATCGGACAGGTACAACGGCCTCCTGGGGATCACGGTCGACGTGCATGTGCAGCATGAGGCGGCAGAAAGAGGCACGTAGATTATACGGCAGGAGATCATCACACATGCAGCGCAGGATCAGATCCACTGGCAGCTGGGGGGAGATCTGATTAATTGCCAAGTACTGTCTATCCAGACACATCTTAGCAAAAAGGTTCAGCTGACACCTGGGATAGGAGGAGAAAAAAAATATAAGAATAATAATAATTAAGCAAAATCCATTTCATCACTGTTCTACTGAGGTTTGTTGTTTTAGAAAACTGAATGTATGATACAGGTCTAGAAATACATTTACACATTGCAAAATCACAACTTTAATGCAGATTTTAAATGAAAATAGCAATAAACAGTGTAACAGCTAGTGTAGAGTTAAAGAGAAAATCGGACCTGTAGTAGGTCATGTGTTCAATGTCTTCTTTGTGGTTGTTCTTGGCATCCTGGGACATGTTACGGATGGACTTGCCGTGCGGCTCTTTATTCTGGTCGATCCAGTACAGCCACACGTCGTCCTCCTCAGCTTCATCGTGCATCATGACTGAATCCATAGAGTTCTCATTATGTTGAATCACCCTGACAGGGACACACGCGCACACACACGCGCACACACACGCGCACACACACGCGCACACACACGCGCACACACACGCGCACACACACGCGCACACACACGCGCACACACACGCGCACACACACGCGCACACACACGCGCACACACACGCGCACACACACGCACACACACACGCACACACACACGCACACACACACGCACACACACACGCACACACACACGCACACACACACGCACACACACACGCACACACACGCACACACACACACACACACACACACACACACACACACACACACAATGTATAAAGCAGGAGTTGACTGGCAACAAAAAGCAGCCCAGGAATTTGGTGGCAAATATCACATCATGTTTGTAGCTCAAGTTTGTAATTTGTACAACAGGTTATATATTCACATAAGCTCACTTTATGAAGATTTATGATGCTACATGTGAATATTCCAAATCATATTCCATGTGAATTATTTGCATTTAAAATGTAAGCACATAAGGGCACAAATAATATCGGTATGGTCTACTTTAAACTCTATTGTTAACTGGCACTAGATGGTTGTCTCCATAGACGGTCCTAAATAACTTACACGTCTGACTTAGGTTCATCTGTTTGTTAAGAATGCATGAATTAGACATGTGGACTGTCCACATCTTTGACCAGAGCATCAAATATGGTTTTCATTAAATTCATGATGAATAATTTAACCTTGAAATAAGGAGAAGGACACACTGATCAGCCATAACATTACAGCTCAATCCAGGTACAGTCCAGGTACAGTCCAGGTACAGCCCGGATCAGCAGCTGTGGGCTCTTTGCCTGCTGGGTCCTGTGCGTGTCGGGCTGTGGTGTTCTGGTGGCTTTCCATTACGGACAGCATTTTGGGGTGATTTGTGCTTTTAAGTGGGATCGGAGCAGACAGGATAGCCTTTGCACCCCACAGGCATAAATGAGGCATAATCCTGTTTCCAGTTTACTTGGTATATAAATGATAATCAATGTTAGTGGGTTAATGTTAGGGTTAATCGGTGTGTGTGTGGTGTATTATAAAACATACTTGCCATTCATTCTATTTATTGTAATGCAACAATAAATAACTTGGATTCAGTAGTCCACACTCATCATACTTTATGAATGATATATTGTGCTCAAAGTCACACAATAATATTCACTTCTAATAGGATGTGTGCTGGTTTATCTATCATTCCCCTTTCTTACAACGTAGACTGGGTATTTAAGAAATAGTTTTATTTAAATGCTGAGCTAACAAATCACATATTAAAGGCTATTATGAGAGAGAATCGATGAAGAACATTACCATACTTACATGTTTATTTTTCAAATAAAATCAAAGCTGATAACTATTTTAAAAACAATATTGTCACCTTTTTTTTTTCTTCTCTCATTTCGACTCAGAAACCACAAAAATATTCTGTTAACAAAACCATTTGTTCTTTAGGTCGTTTGTTTAGCTACCTCACGGCACATAACATATAAGCATGACTCAGCACTGTCTCACTGCTCACGCCTCTGTGATGTTTTGGTCTCTTCTGCTTGTGACCTCACTGTCACCATCACAATGCATGAATCAATCTGTTCTCTTGGTACACTTTAATAAGCGTGATCTCAATTTCTACCTGCTGTTACAGATTGCACCTGCCATGACACTGCTCCTATGATGACCTAGCTGTGCAATAAGCTACATGATGCAAAGTTTGGCAAAAAAAAAAAAAAAAGACTGGACCCTCCCCCAAGACTGGCCTACAGGGGAAATCCCCAAATTGGCTGGTGACCAGTATGTGCCAGCTATACCACAACACTGTATCATTGTCAGGCATTGATGACATTGGGATGAACAGAGGAAGAATCTTACTTGGTCTGGATGAGGATGTCTGCATTTATGGGGTTGAGCATTAACTTGCAGATGAGTTCTTGTGTGACAGGTATGGCTGTTTTATTGGACACGCACAGGTCTGAAAGATAATCCAGAAACCTGAGGGGGGGAAAAAAATACAAGACTCTTCTCAGTAATGCATTCTTTTCATTGTACACAAATAAAAGGACTTCATATATAAGTGTACAGAAGAAAAGAAAGGATTAGGTACAGTATCACTATGGACATCAAATAGGGAGGAAGTCATGAGAACAAAGTTCTGGAAAAGCAGTCAGTACAAGTCATAACAAAATGACTACAAAAGAAGCATCTGTGTCTGTGTATGAAGGGCATTAGTCAGAGAAGCAACCAAGAGGCCAAGGTTAGCTCCAAAAAGTTGGAGAGTGTCACAGCTCAGACAGGAAAAGCTGTTTACAGAACAACCACAGACAAACCACTCCACAATGAACAGAAAAGTTTAGATAAGTTCCAACAATGTTCTTCCCCTGTGAGATACAATTCACACAATAAAGAATACAGATAGTCCTCGACTTACAAACATTATAGTGGCAAATTTTCGCAGATAATTTTTATCGTACAAAAAATAGACATTGCAGTGCATCAGATACCAATATTAATTTTTCGGGTGTGTAAATGAAGGTATATACATTCACTTGGGGATGCGGGAGAAAGGAGTCTGCCTCACCGGTTTCTGTGAATCAGTCCAGAAGCATAAGATGGAAAAGGGGACAGATTTGGCGAAATGGATTGGTATTCTTTACGTATATCTGTGTCAAAGTAGTACAAGACTGATTTTGTCAGACTTGAGAACAAATCAGACTTACAAACATGGTTCGGCAACATAAATCGGGGACTACCTGTAGTGGTGGCTAATTCGTTCTTCTGTGTCATTGATTTTGATCTGCTATAGCATTTACAAATTTAACATTATTTTATTATTAACACCCTCCACAATGTGTTAATTATGAAAACTCGGATTGTAAAAATGTGACTTTGAATTTGAAATCGTGTTAATTCATAACTCTAAGTACAATATACTTTTTGGTTGCATGGAATCAATAATTAGGTGAAAACATTTGCAGCTGATGTTCAACAGGTCTAGCAAAGCCCTGGGCTCGTAAAATTTACTTGCATAATCAGACCTGGGTTCCCGGTTCTTGCGTAGAAGCTTGACAAAGGTCTCAATCTCACGCGCTGTAATGTGCTTCTCCAGCAGCTTACGGTTGTTGTGAAGCAGAGCTGTGATTGTGTCCTCTGCCAGGATCTCATAGCCGATCTGAGATTGCATGATGGAGAACTTCTTGGCAATGTATTCCTATCAGGAGAAGAGTCAGCAATTTTACACTTTTTTCTTTTTTGGTCAAATACTGCAAAAATGTGTTTCCGGTGTTCGTCCACAGCCCTGATTAAGTAAATAGGAAACAAGTGCAAGAAGTGCCACAGGCCAAGCCACACAACACTGTTCCAGCCAATCAGTAATAGAGGAGCTCATAAATGATGTACATTTCTATCAAAAATTGTAAACCAAAAAGTATTTTAGTGACCAAAGTACTGTATCTTTCGAACCCTTAAAAAAAAATCCTATTAAAAATGCAAATTAACCCTGACTAAACACAAGGCTACTAAGGAGTTTTCTTCTCTTGCCTGGTTCTTGCGATAGTCCTGTTGCGAGTGGCGCAGTATCCTGTAGCAGAGCTGCAGCATATATTTAAAGTGGGCATTGCGTTGATCTCCCAGATCCTCTAGTTTCAGCATGGGTCCGTCCTCACTTTCTGCAAACGTCGCTTTCAGAATACCAAAGATCTGATGAAATACACACACGCGTCATGTAGGAAATCAAAATTGGCTTAATTACTGTGCTGGATCTGGCTGTTGATGATAATACAGGCATGTTGTTGTAATGTCTGTATGAGTATATTAAGGTGACACAGAGTGACTGTGGGGACGTGGATGTGCACCTGTGCCAAAATGTTCTGTTCTCTCATGAGCTTCTGTCTTTCTCTATTGGGATTGGATATGACCACTGACAGCACATCCTGTCCATTATTGGGCACTTCACATACAAAGAAGATCAAATCTTCCAGCAGCTTGGTAACAAACCTGAATAACACACAGAATAGAAGCTGTAACTTTATCCAACACCGAGAACAAACAAGCAACATGAAATAATTCTCCTATAAAACACATATCTAGAGTACAAGAGGTCATACAACTGTACATTTCTATTAGTTTAATAGCGATTTCAAGAGGCCGTCATTTACACTGTATTCACTTGTTAAACAATGTTAATCTTTTATCGGAGACTGGGAACGAATAATGCCACAGTACCACATAATGAATGCAACAATGTTCCATTAAAGCAAATAAACATCTTGCAAATTGTGCAGTTGACCATAGAGTTGGCGTCATCTAGTCTGACTTGTTTTCAGTCTAATAAAGTGCTTTTACTTTCCTTGTTGCATTTCTATCTTAACTGCCTTTATTCTCCATTGTATCGACCAGTTACCAGTTCCTCATACTGCTGACTAGTGGCTGTACAAGGTACCGTAAATTTGTACATTTGATGCATACCTGCGGTCATTCTGAACGATCTGGCACTTCTCCAGCTTGCGTACAAATGCCTCGAGAACTTTGTTGGCATCATTAGCAAAGTCCAGGTCTCTCACCTCAGACAGAGGTACAGAGATAATCGCAAAAGCCTCCTTATCCTCCTTGATGGGACATGTACCAATCTGCAAGGGCAGTCCACAAACACTGTCTCCATGATGTACGTGATTACTGACATGATTAAAACAGCCCTAGCAAAGGTTGAGGTATTAACTTCTCCCGAAGACTTTTTACTCTTTTTATACACACCTTGAGCATAACAGGTCTCTCCTCCTCAGAATCGATGGCAATGTTACTGCTCGTTACCCAAGTGTTGGTGCACAGGTTCCTCAGCCGGACATAAGAGTTCCTGAAATGCAGCAATATTTTAGAAACAGTTAAAGTGAGTAAAACAGGTCAGAGTCTATGCTGACAGATTGAGCATAGAAGTAAAAAAAAAAGGCAGAGCTGTTTCTGCTATAAGAATTCATCGCGATATACACTGTTGTGTGTGCATTAAAAAGTCAAACCTAGGGACCAGGCAATCAGCTCGCTGTAGTGTGGTGGCATCCAGCTCAAAAAGAGATGCAATGTCATTGCCATGTGGCACAGAAACGAGGATGTAAGTTATCTTCTCCAAGTGACGCTTCTTCTTAGAGAACACAGAGTCCGTCTCAGCCTGAGGGAAAAGCACAGACAAGGTTTGGGGGAGACTCTTTAAGGTGATAAATATTAAACACCCAGATTCAGCCAACACGTGGAGCGTTAAAGACATTTACTGGATTATAAACAAGCTCAGGAAAAAGCCTAGTAAAGGACAAACAGGTAATAGACTTAACTATCCCCAAAAACTAAGTTTAAAAAATCACCTTTTTCCCCCACATCACTGAGAATTACACTACCAGTCAAAGGGTTGGACACATCTTCTAATTCCATGTAATATCCTGATTTACATCAGGAAATATCTTTCTACACTGTAAAACAATGGTGAAGGCGTCCAAAATGTGCAATGAACAGTTAATATTGAGATGTCTCCGTATGCCCTATAAAGGCTTCATAACTGCTTTAATCTGAGGTGCTGTAAACTAGAGATTTTGAAGGCTGGTAACTATAAATGAACAACAACTCCAGCAGCGAAGGCAAGTTTCAGTCTAACTTTCCTCGACTGGTCTTCATGAGAGCCAGTTTCATCATGGTGCTTGCTGCACTAATACTAATACTGTTCTTGCAAGAACTATTTCAGAACTGCTAACATTCGTGTATACAGTATACAATATACAGTATTGATATAGAATGTAGAAAATAATTCTAATAATTCGTGTCTAAACTTTTCACTGGTACTGTATTTCCATAATAACTATAAAAAGGTCCTTTATCAAAGCTTTTATATATAAAATAATCATACATGGAGAGGTATACTCATTGCATCAGCGGAAAAAAAAAAGCATGATGACCACGGCAGCTATTTAAACCCAATTTAGTCAGTGTTTATTTCCATCGCTCATCTACGTATACATCCATCATACAACCGCTACCAAAGGAGTAGGAGTGTAAGCTGCTAGCACTTGATAGCAACCCTCGCTATTGGCTTACTGACCTTTTGCAGGCAAATGACTACCATGACGTCAGTTACAACAGTGGATGCCAGAAGCACTGTTAACTGACATTTTAGTTGATAATTATGTTCATGACAAAAAATAACAGAAATATTATCCGATGATTACCTGATTACCTACCAGATTACCCAATACTTTGTCAGGCAGATAAATGAGTAACCTAGCAACTGATAGCTTATTTTCTGCTGATTCATTTCATATGGAGCATGTTGTGGTGAACTTTGTAACTTATTCAAAAGTGAAGCAAGTGTGCAAAAATGTATGAAGAAGGTAATAAGGATAATATGCCGAAGATTGATTGGTTTCCATAACATAATTACCTCAGAAGGATTACAAATATGCGTTTCATCCTGGATTTGGTTGCGTTTGCTAGCTAGTGGTCGTGTTTGCTAGCTAGTGGTGTGTAAGCTCATTCAGTTGCAAATGAGACGATGACATGCAAGATGTTCTGCTTTTTGCTTTATCAAATAAAATAATATGCAGGTAAAGTTAACCAATAGTGAGAGTTCAAGGTTTCTAATTAATAGCTAATGAACAATTAGCAACGACTTGGACGTAATTACTAAGGAAACAAAATGTTGTTTAAGATGATATAAGATTAGACGGTGTGTTTTCTTGCTGAAAGTGCTACCATGACTGGTTTTGTATTTGGGTTTTGGCAGTGGTACTCAAAAATTAATGTCCCTTTTACCATACATGAGCTGGTGGGAGCATGACAGACAGAGGTCATGACATCAAGTACAAAAGGTCAACGCAGTGGTTAGCTTGCCAACAAACCCTAGCTATTTTAAATACACAATATTACATCCCAGACTTGGCTAACTTTTTTACTTAATGTTTAAATTACATAATCATTAGCCTAATTTTAGCTAGCTTGCTAAGAATCCTGGATATTTTTTAATATGATGTAATAGGCTATGGTTAGCTAGGGTATTACTGCTCGGATTTAACATAGAAACGTGCAATATGTTATAAAATCGGCATGTATCCTATAGTTTGTTAGTGTTCCACAACATTCACTCACCCCTGTTAGCCGAACACATTCAACCCTAGGAAACATTTGGAATATTCTGAATATTTAACTCACATGTTCAACAGGATGTTGCATCATCCGACTTTTCTGAAGATCGTGGGAAGAAGAAAAGTAAAGTTTTCATTTTTTATATCCTTGCTTTTAATAAATGTCCTGTTGATGACCTATGGGACCCACTTTGAAAGTATAACCATGTTACCATGTTTAAATACATTGCAATTCAAAAATCAAAAAATAAATAAATGACAGGACATACTGTATATCTATTAGAAATGTCATACTGTAATGTGCACAGCATTACAATCTAGACATGTGCTTCATCCACACAGGTAATGCTTTCTTTCCTGAGTCTCTCTGCAGCTCTTTCTTTGTCTTC
The DNA here is from genome assembly GCA_003987875.1 of Clarias batrachus. Lineage (NCBI taxonomy): Eukaryota > Metazoa > Chordata > Actinopteri > Siluriformes > Clariidae > Clarias > Clarias batrachus. Next base: position 5,992 of record QMIH01002337.1, on the reverse strand, counting down.
TTTTGCTAGAGTGAGACACCATGTCTCCCACAAGACATCCCAGATTCAGACATTATGTAAGGAGCCCACTCCATGCACAGGAATGAGTCGAGTGAGAGAGTAAGTTGGTGTTTGTGCGTGCACGTGTAAACGGAGTCAGCGGAAATGAATACCAGTGTAGCATAACTCTCATGAGGATGAAAGACGATTGTGTAAAATCCCCCGGAGTACTGGGAACAAGCTGCAACTGTTCTACAGTGTGATTAAGATAAAGAGATAGAGAGAGAATGAGGAAAAAGAAAGAGCCGACAGTGTGAGGGTGTGTGGAGGACATGCTGAGATGCGGTGCTGAGAACCCACCACTGCAATTACACACTCCTGTTAAAGCAAAGCTACACAACATAAACACCTCAAACCTCATGCAGTCGTGGCAGATAATCATGCAATGCCAGAAAAGGATGAAACCGCTAAACTTTGCAATGCACACACAAAAAAGTACAAGAAAACAGCAGATAAATAGATCAAAATGAAGAAACATCTATGAAGAGATGTCACATGCCTGACCTCTACCTTGGTCCGACTTACCTCTGATTTCGTATCTACATTCTCGTCTTGGAAATCAGGATTCACCTGGAACACACAAACATATTCACGCACTTTAACAAAGGTTCCAGGATCATGGTCATGAAACAAAAGAATGTTATAAATAAGACTGGAGTTATGATAGTGTTGGGAACACTGCCATCTGCAGCGTATGACCTGAAGCACAATTTTAAAATGGAAGACAAATTAACTAAGCAATAACACTAAATAATAAGAATGGAAATAACCCGATACAATAGTATCATGATACCTAGGTGCCGATTCGATGGGATCACCATTCTGTTATCATCACCATTTTATAAATTGGATTCATAAGATTTTGCTATAAATCGAAACAAACTTGGCAAATAATGTATTCCTTCCACACAGGATGTTATGCTGTTATGCTGCCTGCACACCACCTGTAGGATTACAAAAGAATGGCAACGCTTTACCACCTTTAATGCAAATATACAGTACTGTGCAAATGTCTGATAAGGAACCAGCCCATTATATAACGGACCACTATTTTCAGACAAAAAACTTAAATATTGGGGTCTGCCGTGCAAGGAAAGAAGTCGGTACAACAGTTAAAGTGCTCAGAAGTACTGTGGATGGTTCTGCAGGACGCTCAGCAAAACTTGGTAGCTAATTTCCTTATAAAACTGCACAAATTGAACCTGAGATTAAAGGCTTCTCAAAGCTCGACATGTCAAATATTGAATTACTGTTTTCTCTAGGTTTGTTTTTGAAGGCATATTTGCGCTATACAGTTTATTTAAATATGCCTAAGACTTTTGCACAGTATTGTATATACAGTAAACGTAAAAAAAAAAAAAAAAAAGAAAGAAATTTGGGAATCAGTGTGGTGACAAATAATCTGTCGCGCAAAAGAATCACGATTCATAACTACATCTACTCCGCCTCCCCATCAGTCAGGCTAGAGATTCATTCAAAATGAGTAATGAGGTCATTTAAAATAATAACGAGCTGTGTACCTCTGCAGCCAGGTATCTGCCTGTGGCCAGGTGTTTGAAGCGGAAAAGACTGTTCCATTGGCCAGCCCCTCCTCTACAGGGGTCATAATGTACCACCTACAGCATGTGAAAAAAATAACATGGTTATGATGGAAGAATGACAAATATGATGCCCGTGCATAAAAAGTATACACGTTTTGGCTCGTACCTCGATTTCCCAAAGTGCTTTGGAACTGGTGGCAGAGGTGGCTGACTGGCGCAGGGTGGTCCTCAGGAAGACGTGCTGCTGCCGCTTGTAGTCGTCACATGTCAGGAACTTTTCCTGCTCAGCATGGAACAACCTCACCACGTCTCCCTGACAGAAACAAAAAGACGAGGACGTTATGATGCTGGCTGTGCATGATGTTCTGTGCATTATATATTTTATTTTTTATAATAATAAAGCGATAATAAAAAAGAAAGAAATCTTACTCCTTTTAAAACATCCTCTCTGTAGTCACTGAACTTCATGAAGAGTGTAACCTTCCAGCTGGTGTTACAGTTTACAGCATTCACCTGGCCCACACACACGCATACACACACATATCAGTCAGTATTGTGCCATTTGTGAAGCATGTGAAGGTATAGCACAAAATCTACTTGTCTGGGCCTTCTGCATTTGTTTAACACAACTTCCAGAGAAACAGGAACCACTGCTTTCTCAAAGACGTAAAAAGTTCATTACTCCTACAGAACAGCGAGCAAACCGATTTACTAATGCTTTAGATAGCTGTGTGTTCCGAAACAGGTTTAGATTAATGCCTTCATTCTAATACGGTATTGTCTCTGTAGAGCTTGTGCAACTGAGCTCTACTTTTTTGATGCCGCCATATTGCTATAATTCAGCACAAGTGAAACAGAACAGTACAAGCGAAAAACTAGAGATCAGGCCTTAAAGTTGACCAAGCAAGACTTGTTTGATCCTGATGTATTAGGAAATACCCCGACATGATAAATGCTTTTCCAATGTGATCATCATAATCTGTTTAATACCCGTTCCATACAAACGGTTTTACCCGCAGGTTCATAGCTATTACCCGAAATCGTGTCTATCGTGTATGAATGTATGAAATTTGTTAGCACCTTGTTAACCCTTACGTGCGCAGGTTTGGGTTAACCCTCCACGGTAAGACAAACTTTTGTTACACTATAACACCAGGGAAAAGCGCAGGGCTAGCACATCTAATATGAGCAACAGCGTTAAATTTTTTCACAATAGCTAAGGGAAATCCAGCAGCGAGCGTTCATGCAGTTGTGCGAGCCACCAGTTCCTGTCCGCTGGTTTATCTGCAAACTAAGGATAGAAAAAATAAAAACAGGAGCGCAGCAGAAAAACTCAGACTATTTCTATAATAAGGCAAAGTATAATAAAGGTTCAGCCAGAATGTTACACTTTGGAGACAGAATACCCGTTACTAGTCTAGGGAGAGCAGCATACGAACATCATATTCACTTTCTATTGTAGTTCTACAGTACTGATAGAGGACGGGATGATTTGGCACATTTACACGGTCTGTTTAATTAAACTCTAAAACTTTGACACAATTTAAAAAAATAGCTGCCTGGACGATTTTAGCCCTAGAATATCAAACTCGGCACAAACATTAGGCAGACTGATGATTGGAGAGGTCTATGTATGCCCGGCAAGATGGCCAAATCTAACCAAATCCCGTGACATGTTGTGTGGCTCCAGATGAAGGGACTAATTTGTGTAGTTATTCATAGGGTGACATTTTCTACGAGCGGGTGCTTAATTTAGGAAAATAACCCAAGTGGGAGATCTGTGCCTATGACCTCATGCCTTTGACCGCATCACAGCCATTATGATAATCAGCACAACAGCATGACCTTGAGTGAGATATTGTGTTTGTAGAAATGTGATATAAAAGCAGTTTGTTATTGACAGATTATGATTCGTTCATTTAAACACTTCTTTTGCTCCGCCAATGCACGTCCTTCCGCAAATGGCGGAACCAACTAACCGCGGCTGTCAGAACTGGAGACCAACAGTTAGAGACCGACAGTTAGTGTAATTAAACAGGCGTAAAAGTAGTTTCTGAAACAGGAAACTCTTCAGGATTGAGTGTTTTGTGGTTTCTCGGTGACATGACAAACTATTAAACTGAAGTGACAGGAAAAAAAGAAAGCGTGTCTGGTAAGGAACTTTAACAAAAACTGTTAAAGTTGACTGACTTAAACACTGACTTGACTGTCGCCGAACAGTAAATGTAAACATATTAACAGTAATGTGATAGCATGGCATGTCCTTCTATAATAAAACATGCTAGTGCTTAATAATTGCTCTGGGATAACAAATTAAACTTTTCTGTGGTCACCAACTCCACTTTTCCCCCCAGATTTAGTCATAGCAAATTCCCTCTTCCATATGCGTACACCTTTTCAAATTCAAATTCGAGCATCCGTGGGCAGAGTAACACACTCGGAGAAAAGTGCTACCCCATGATTATTTAGTGCCACTATGGCTGATGTGGGACTATAACTATGCCAACCTTCGCACTTCTACACCTTCTTTTGTACGTGACCTAATTTAATGCAAATTTTGTTTGTTTGAAAATCAGCCACAAGACACCCACAAACTGCATGCACTTTTTTATCAGACTGTACACTCATTCTCTTTTCTTTCTATTCTATACGGGGTTTTGGGAAGCCTAGAGCCTATGCCAGGGAACTTGGGGCACGAGGCAGGGTACACCATGGACGGGGTACCAGTTAATCGCAGTGACAAACAGACAAACCCTCACACACATGACAGGCACTAATTTGGAAACTCGGCATGTATTTGGAACGTTGGAGGAAACCAGAGCAATCAGAGGAAACCCACCTAGCACGTAGAGAACATGAAAACATGCACAGACGGGCCTCGATCCCTCGACCCTGGAGGTGCGAGGTCACTGTGCTAATCATTACACCACCATGGCACAAATTAGATCCGTTTAAATAAGTCGGTGTTCTACTTGTATCTGGCGACATGGCTCACCTCGTTGCAGCCCAGGTTATCCAGTAGCTCTATGTTGCTGGCGTGAAGAGGCTGGCCAGCGTTCACAGGCATCAGTACCACTTTGTCCCCGACCACCACCTTGCCACAGACAAACACATATGCAAAAACAAATCCAGTTCATTTAAGGCAAGAATGCAGTATGTGAGACGTGTCTAAATAACAACAACAGATGGTGTGACATGCAGAATCTGGTAACAGCGTGATGAAGACCTACATGAACAGAGAACAGGTACAGTATATTCGGGAATAAGAACTCGCTGTTTTTTTTTTTTTTTCCTTAAACAGCAGTGTGAGTCAGGCAGGCATGCTTACACATGAGGGCACACATCAAAACTGCTAAACTCTCAGTCTGAACAGGAATGGATCAAATACATAAATCTAGCGCAATTTAACATGCTAAGGAGTTAAAGAACAGCATACTCACTGTGAAAAGTCTGCTTGTAACAATATGCACGCCATTTTTCCCACAAATGTCTACACATTACGGATAAGCCCTGCACCTCAGACCATTCCTTCATGTGCACGAGTGTGCCGTTTAAATACAACCAAGTGACAAAAACGGCATGCGTCCAAAAGAAGGGACATCACTCTTGTGCTGCATTCCAAATACACAAGCACCTCTATTATATATAAAAATAGAGGCGACTAAACCATACAAGATGTGAAGAAGTGGAAAATGACATGCATGAGCATGCAAATGCATTGATGTTACTGCCAAACAGTCTGGCTTTTCCTGCTGTCTAGATCAACAGATTTCCATGAAAGGCGTAAAAAAAAATAAAAAAACGTTTATAATCTACATGACACCATAAAACTCCTCATCAGGAGTATTTGTTTATCAATAGTACAAATACTGCATATGCCTATGTAAAGTTGAGTGCAAATGCCTGGATGCTCATAGGATTTATAGGAAAATGTGGCCTACTTATAATGGTTAAGAAAACACATGATGCAACATATAACCAAAGGAGTGTGGACACCAGACCATTACATCCGGATGTTCTTGTTGAACATACTGTTCCAGATTTAGCCGCACTTGCTGCTAAAATAACAACAACAACAACAACAACATTTACAATTCTCTAGGAAAGTTGTTCATTCAGCTACAAAACCAATAATGGCTGTAAGCATCCTTTTCTTGGCTTAAAAATTCTCCTAAAACTCTATGAGCACATTCGGATCACTCACAGCAGCCACTGTGTTGCAGAAGTAGTATCTTAGTTTCACACATCTGATGACAGAAATAAGTGGGGTGTTTGAGGCCGCTATAGTTAAGGCTTTTGGAAATTTGTCCCTTATACAGTGGAACATCGGATTGCGAGTAACGTGGTTTACGAGTGTTCCGCAAACCGAGCAAAGATTTTTAATACATTTTTAATCGGAAACCGAGCAAGTA
>QMIH01002336.1:0-73863 GCA_003987875.1 Clarias batrachus | reverse complement strand
TCGATCTCGCTTCTCGACTACGGCTTCGCTGCACGACTCGGCTCAACGCTCTCACGGACGGACCTCACGTCATTGAGCTTTCACTTTCACTCTTCGACTACRGCTCCGCCTCTCGYCTATCCACAKTACACAGCTTCTGACTACCAGGCCCAAGCATCTCTTCATCTTCTCTGCTCCYCTGCTCTTGGATCCATCTTTTGCTCTTTCGTCGTACGTTTCTGACAGATAGATAGATAGATAGATAGATATGTGATGATTAATAAAACCCCCTACCCCAACATCAGGGGGGAAAAAAAGTTTAAAATAGTGTCCAGAACTTCAGATTCCTAAAGTCATGTCCAATGCCGTAGGCACAGTCAGCCCATAAAATGACTATTTGGATCAGTATGGAGGGGCAGCAATTCCTAAAAGGCCAAAAATAGCAGATCCAGACTGCATTCAGTTCTGATGCTTTCAGAAGTGTTGTTGAAGTGAGTTGTAGTTGAAAAAAGGCCCTTGAAATGTCAAAGAAATCCTCAGAGTCAGAGGAAAGGGTTTAATGTTGCTGCACATATAAAGCCACATTTTAAGCCCTTTATTTTCAATCTGTTTTTTTTTCCTCTCTTGAGAATCCTCTGCAATTCTCCTGGGTTTAATTGTCACTTGTTCATATCATATAGGATTGATCATATACAGTACTCTAAATGCATCTTATTTGTCATTTTTTATTCACAAATAACAAATGTAGTCTGTTCATATGAATAACGTTATTGAGTAAAATGAATTAAAACAAACAATTTAAAGGTTTTTATTTTCATAAATCTACATAAAATAATCAGAGACATGATAAAATAAAAACAGTGTAGGGTTAATGGTCATGTTTGGCTTGCATTCAAAAGCGAATGTACAGTATGGCATGACCATAATATATATGTAATGGGAAGTATGGCTATGAGTATACCAAGGTCTGGGGCACAGTTTCAGAAGATTGCTTTTTTACACTTTCATCTTTAGTTGTCAAATTCAATATGGAAACAGTGTCATCCTGATGATGTAGTAGCAGATTCTAGTCTATTATGTGGGGAAAAAATTGCTTTCCAACACCTAATCAGCAGTGATTATTAGTTCTCAAATTACCTCAGGACTCAGGACAGCTGAGAAGGACAGTACATTTGCCAGCAAACTATATAGTTCAATATATTTAACTTTAAGCAACATTAGACTAGAACTTATTGTTAACAGTTATGCAATGCATATATTACAGGCTAACATCTGATTACTGAACTGTGCAACAGTCTTGAGCTACAGTGCTGCTCATTTCTTTGTATTAATTTTAATTCAATTATGTAGATTAAATCAAAGAAATAGAAACAAATGGTTTACTATGATATACTGCAAAGTGCCTAAAGATAAAACTAAAAATGTATGTAAATTAATGTAACCACCGCAGCAGCTACCTCATTTCCCTTCTTGTCTCTTCCAACCACTCAGCATTCAGCATCACCTGAATACTAATCACCAGCCTGATCAAGTTTATTTATTTTTTCTTGAATCACTGTGTGGCTTTTAACACATAAAAAAACAAACATTCCTCTGTAACTGGTCATGTACAGGGACTGGACTGAAAATGAGAGCCAAAAATGAGAGCTATAAAGTCCTTTAGGAATCCTGGAGAAATATTCCACAAGTCTACATTAAATATACAACAAAGTCTGGCTTTTTGGTAGCAAAATATTTTAAAATGAGGCACGACTTAAAACTTTTGCACAGTGCTGTAGCTATCTTATAAATGTGTAAGTGAATTAAAAAAAAAAAAAAAACGTGCCAATTAACTGCTTCATAGTCATCATAGTCAGGGTCACAGTGAATTCAGACACTATCCCTGTAATATTGGGCAGGCTGTCTGGAGAATTCACTTTGCATGGTATGCCAGCTCATTGCAGGGGACTATACAGGCACACATTTATACCCATAGACAATTCAGCACCTGGAGCAAACCCATGAAAGCATGAGGAGGACATGTTTAGACTCCACACAGTCAGAAGCTCAAGTTCAAGATCAAACCAGGATCCTAAAGCTTTAAGTAGGAAACATTACCTACAACGCCATCATCCTTCCATAAGTAGTCTGTAAAATTCAGACTTTATTTTTTGCCACTGAGACCACTGAAACCCAAAAAGAGTGTAGGATAAATGAATGACATAGACTGAATAAATTTAGACTCATAACTCATTATTCCTTGCTTTGTTAGCTTTATCAGCATGATATATTACTTACTGCAATTTGTTTGAAGGTTTAACTAATGTATTGTTTGTTTCTTTTCTTTTGTATTTATCCAACATACTGTATATATTTGCACTATGTCTGTACTTTATATTTGCACATTTTTCTTTGTGAATAACATTTTCTTTGTAAATAACACATTTTCTTTGCTGTTACATAGAATTTTCTCCATAGTGGGACAAATAAAGGTAAATATTATCTTCCTTGGTTCCTTAGTTTAGAACCAAGTTTCTGAACTACTGAGTTAGACTAAATGATCTCTATGACTAAACAATATAATTTTTTTAATATGTTTCTTATTAATGACATTCGTTGATCATGATAAGGATTACTACTAAAAAGTAACATGATTATGTATGATTAAGTAATTCATTGCCGTTTGTATGAACAATAGTTGGCATGGTCCTTAGTGGTTAGCATTGTTGGGTGGGGGTACAGTGGACAAGAAGTGCAAAACAAAATAACAGGACAAAAAAACAAAATAACAAATTCCAAAATAAGCTCATAGTGTATGATTGGTTGTACCTGTGCATTGTTTTTGATCATTTGGTCACACAGAATGAGTCACCTGGGTTAGACGCCACACTATGGGCAATTTCAGAAAGCCAATTAGCCTAATTTGGATGTCTTTGGACTGTGGGAGGAAACCAGAGTACAAAGACATGCAGAGAAACACACCAAGCAGGAAGAACATGTAAACTCCATGCACTCAGACCTGAGGCAGGAATCGAACCCGGAGCCTGGAGGTGCAAGGCGACAGTCTTAACCACTAAGTCACAGTGCCACCTGATGAGTTTGTAATATATGGTAATGAAAATTATATTTACTGTACAAAGCAGGGGAAATGGTGATATCTTAACTATGAAACATTTCATCAATATGTAACTCACATTATTATTTCCTTGTTGAACCTAAGTTTTAATCAAAAGTGATAGATGAGTGCACAAGTAGAGGTCAGGAAGCTGTCAATTGATTTACATATTCATTTACAGGGTTTTCTACTTAAAAAGAAACAAAACAAGAATTGAGCTGATCTTTTATTTTTATTATTCCTTACAAAACACCTGTTTCTTTTTTTGATAAAGAACAAGAAATTGCTTGATTCTGGCTGAGTGCAGAAATAATTCCGCTCTCTCTTGATAGATAGTTTGAAGAGTGTTCTTAAAATTAATAACACTAAAACTAGTTGATGTCATTCATCATGCATGTCCACTCTGCACATCTCAGCTCACCGATGCATAATCACATAAGCCTGCATGCAGCCGTGTTCGGTGGTTCTTGGGCCTCCAAGAGGGAGCAGATTGGTTCCAGCTCAACGGATCCTCCCCATTATTTAATGTATTCCACTCTATTACTACTCCTTGCTGTGACACCTCATTCTTTTCCATCAGTATATGAGAGGTCATTCAATAACTGACACCACTCTTCCATTCCATAGTCACATTTCTGTAACTGTTTTGGCATGTGTCACAGCTGTGAATGCACAAATTCAAAGATATATCAGCTGACAGAGATTTCCCCCACAAGGACCACAGCAAATGTAATTTTCAGTGATGCCAGACAGATTCTGTCGAACATCATTGATCACAGCTGGAACAAGCCACAGAGGTCAGTTAGGGAACAAAAAAAAAAAAAAAAAAACATGTCTGGAATTAATGACCTAATATGCTTTTTTTTCATCTGTGGTGTGGAAATGTAATTGAGATCTGTTTTCTTATTCACCAACCAAGCTTCATGCAAAATTCATAGGAATTTTAACAAGAGCAATTTCATTGGATTTCATATGAATGAAGTCATAAGGAAAGCTACAAGCACTAAACCACCTCTATCCATTCGTAAATTTTATGCCAGTTGTACATCACTGCAGATGTGTCATTGTGAAATGTGTCATGCTACTCAGTTGTACTTTTTACACAGAAAACAGCACACAAAAAAGCATTTGGATTAATCAGTCCCATTATAAGCAGCATTACAGCAAATAAGACAGGAGACTGACAGCACATTTTGTGTATTATTTCATACAGTTTCTTACAATTCAGCTAATTACAAACACCTTGTTAGTGCTATAATCTGTATTCATGGTTTTGTAGCACTGGAATCATTTTCCTTGTTACTCCTGCACTTGGTGTCATTGCCTTATTTTAAGATGCAGAGCAACCTGCTTGCTGCAAGCCTGGCAACACACTTGACAGCTTTCTCCAGTTGGATGGGAGGAGCGGAACTGTCATGAAGCAGGTGTTTAGGGAGTTCAGCTCTATTCCTCTGACTGCAAACAACTGTACACTGGGACCTTACATATGCCACTTAGCATTCACAAGTTCAAAATTCATTAGGGGCCCACCGGTCTGGGCTCCGGCTACAGCATCTGCTGTTCACTTCTAATCTTTATGTCACTGATGTCTGTGATCAAACACTGCACGTGTTTGTCCTTCTTCTCTGTTAATACAGAAGTGTGGTTCTTTGTCTCTCTTTTTCTTCTTTTCTTCTTGCCCTTTTTCAGAGGTTAAGGTCTTTCTGCAGGTCTAAAGATAGAGGTGGTCCAAAATAAACCTGTCTGTATGGAGATGATTGAAAATTGATGGCTGAGGATAAAGTGCGATGTGATTGCAGAGCTGATATCTGCTCCACTAAAGTGCTGTGCGCTCAGGCTTTTTCTTTTTTGCCTGCATTTTCTCTCTCTCTCTCTCTCTCTGTCTCTCTCTCTCGCTCTCTCTCTCTTTCCTAGGATGTGAGGTGGCATGTTGGCACACAGCGGGCATACAGCAGGCATCATGGGAGTAAGAAAGACAGACAGACAGGCATATGCCATATATTTATTAACCTTTTTTTTCCTGAGATAGAAAAAAAAATTACATTAACTTTCTTCTAATATCACATGCTTTTAAGTAAAAATTAATTTCCCTCATTCAGCCATTGAGTTTTCAACATTTGAATCGCACAAAGGCTACCTGTCCGTTCATGGCGCACAATGTATGCAATTTACTGTGTAGACTGAACATAAACATGTGGCACAGTGAATATGTGGACAATTTCATTTGGTGCACAACATGTTAGAAACATCACAGATGAAATGCGTGTAAGAGACTCTACAGATGGAACCTCTCCTTCATCACCTCTCCAGATGCAATCACTGACAGAGAGATAAACTGATGATGAAGAAGCAGAGTTAAAATCTGACAATCATTAAATATTGAAACAAACTGTAACATGTTGGGACAGGGGGAAAATTTCAATGTCCAACAAATGTATTTACCGAATGACCAGGCCTTTATTATAGGCTGTCGCATTGAAACGTGTGTAAAATCGAATTCTGCTTACCAGTGTTTGTCTAGCAAGTGGCAATTTTCAGTGTTTGTTCATCTTAAGAGGATACTCCATTTTCTGTCTTGTCAACGTTTTGTCTCTGCAAACATAAAAATCCCTATACAAAAAAAGCACAAAATGAGCTATTGATTTCCCGCTTTCTTCTTTCTTCTACCCACCTCCCTCACCACCTACAACCACCCCAACAGCACTGTCATTCCAGAGTCTAATTGAAGGTCAGCATAGGCTTCCTTATTAGAGTTGGCTTACTATCATTCTATTCAGAATTCCGCACAACAAATTACCTTAGTTTAAACCACTCTACACATAAAAAAAAAAAAAAAATTTGTGAGTGATGAAGCATTTTTATTCCCTGAAGAAGAGCAATCAACAATAATTCTTTTTCTCATTTTGCAGGAATGTGTACCATCATTAGTCCTGATCTTGATTTTTGTTTATTTTTTTTAGCTATTAAAAATGAAGCACAACTGTTAGTCAAAAGTTTTCCGAACTTATCAAGTAGTTTCATTGTTAAAAATAAATAAATAAATAAATAAATAAATTGGTAATTATGTGACCATGGTTAAACAAAAGTGAGATTTTGTATTTGGTTAATGAATAATTAATAAGTTTATTGTACATACTTCACAAGATGTGTGTGTGTGTGTGTGGGGGGGGGGGGGGTTGGGTGACTTTTTCTTGTTACTTATTGATTAGCCTTATCATTACATGTCTTTTTACAAACTTGTAGCCTTTTATAAAACTATGCATTCAACTTGATTCAGACACATCAGTCACTGCCAAGAAAATAGTGTTTAAGGATATTATGTGGCATAATGCGGCTTCTGGCGCCCACGCTGTGAGTAGATGCCAAGCCCCCTAGTAAATCTGAGCTGTATTTTTTCATTACAAAGTACTCTAGCATGGACATGCAGATGTGTTGCATGCCCTGTGAGATTGTAGCTAATACCAAGAAGTAGGCAATCAACAGAGGAGAGTAGCCACATGAAATCAGTGCCAAGCAGCCTGATACAGAACAGGAGTGAGCAAGAGTGTGCTTTTCACAGGGGAGAAATCCGGTTAAGCAGACTAGGCAAATGCCAAAGCAGTTGTAGAGCACAGAGTGGGAAAGGAGGAAATGTCCAGAAGTCCAAGTTTCAAACAAACTGTCAGATGCTGCTGTAAAATTCCACAGCTTAAAATTCTGAACCTCTAGGACCTTACCTAAGGTATAGGGAAAAGTTGAAAGGATGGATAAAGTCAGTGCCGTTATGTATGTTTAAATACATATGTGCATCATACATCGATCAGCCATAATATTAAATTGCAAAATAATAAACTCAATATTGTATAGCTTCCCCTTGTAATATACTGTCCCATCAAGTTGATCATTACCAACCAGACGCCCATGATTGGCTAGTGTCACCAGTGAGAGAGTGTGACCAATCTGCTCTCTGCACTCCCAACTACAGATGGCTGTAGCATCACCTTGGAATCGAACTTGTAATCTCCAGATGATAGGGCAAACATGCTGCCATTGTGCTAATTGGGAGTGTGATTGCATTTTTTTCAGATGAGTAAAAAAACAAGGCAAAAAATAATAATAATAACTTTACAAGTGGAACATCTTAAATAGTTTTGCTCTTATGCTAATCATATAATTAACTTTACTTTTTATGCTGTCTGATGGAAATGAGTGAGTGCTGTTTAAAAAAAGCATTGTGGAGAGTTTTACACAATATGAGCCACTGTTTTATTAGTAGGATAATGCATGGGCATCAACATAATTTGGATTGTGTCAGTGGTGCTAATAAAGCCCATGGCATGATCAACGACTGTCTTAGGAAGTTCATAGTTATAATGATAAATGATAAATGATTGCACATTTTGTGTTTTTCTTTTTCTCGAAGAATGACTTCATTCTCATTGCAACTGTCTCATTAGTTGTTAAATAATGGAATGTTTTGATGAGCAGTGGAGAGTGATGCACTGCAGGCAGGAATGAGAGCCTATGGGTTCAGAGTCATCTGATTTAAGTGACATGTCCAAAAAGGTTATGCTCGAGCTCAAGTGTGATGCTTCATGTACAGTATATTCTGAGTCTTGGTAAAAATGTAAAGAGAAATGATAAGTAGCAGTTCTAGAAATGCCCCTAAGAACAAGCTAGAGAAAGAGACCGATTTTAGTATCCATACTATACATGTATATATAATAATTTAAATAATAAATTTGAATTCATGTAATCCATCCCATGACAGTTGAAATGGCTTTAACATCCAACCCCACTCAAGGTGAATATAAACAACATGCTACCCCACAAAGACTTTGCATATTCCGCTAACTTATTTATGGTTTACTGAGCAGGTCACTTCTCTGCTTGCTTGAACAGCTGCTGCAAATCTGACCCTTTCCAAAAACACTGTTTTAAGGACAAGTCTTGCACCACTTGCTGTCAGTTCTCTCAGTTCTCTCATTGCTTATGAGGCTTTATGTTGACCCTCTCAGAAGCCTTTGCCTGGGTCACATGAATAATTTATCCTGGTTTTAGCCTGGGTGTAACATGTAAATGTTTGATACCCAGGGGCCTCTGCTCAGCACTGTTTATCCAACTCCCCACTCCCCCACCCTCAAGTGCATCCAGTCCATGACAATAGCCAGAGTCATTGTGTCTATGAAATTACTTGAAGCAATTTTTCTCTGCTTTATATGAGTGTTTCGTTCAGAAAATACAAAAGCAGACAATACAAAGCAAACTATTTTAGCTTTATAGATCTTCCACAAAATGCAGAGTGCTGTTTGTATTGCAGCTTTTTGTCTTTTCCCCTTATAATATCTAAATAAGCTTCTAAGTGCCAAATAGAAAAACTGGACTAAAATATTGCAGAGTAACAAAGAAAGATTGAAACCCGTTATCTTGCATGCATATTACAAATCATTCAAATGATTATTTCAGCAACTTTAGCATGTAATGCATAAATAACTTTTAAATACAGTGAATTCTCCCAGTGGCATGTTTGGTCAGTAAAAAAAAAAACACGTATGTTTGGCTGATGTTGAACACATTTTTAAAGTTACAACAGGTTGATGTAGCATGAAGAGTGTTTGCCAATGAGCAATACTGTATGTCATCAAAACGTTTGCATTTAAATGAATAAACCCAACAGACATTGTCCCAATATTTGGACAAATGAATAACTGTACAATGAAAGGACAATGACAAGTACCAGATCAATTTGCAGATAGGCTTTATTAACTATAATTTCTATATGTTAATATGCAACTATAATCTTGCATGTGTATAAAATAATTGTAAAATTGTAAAATTAAAGTTAAGAAACTGTAAGATTGCCCTGAATGCCATAAAAAAAAAGTCCAGCTAAAAGATGGCAGCTGTTTAACAGATTTGTTTTTTTTCAATAGGCTTTTTACTTTCAGAGGGGTTGCCCCATTGGATCATTAGATGCACAAGTTATTGGCACAGGTTTTTTATTTTATAATTTTTACTGCACCATACTTTTTACTTTTACTTGAGTAGATTTCTGAAAAAGAAACGCAACTCTTACTCCGTTACATTCAGCTACACTCGACTTATTATTTTTCTAACCATTTATTCTACACATGCAACTGGTAGATCAGCTGCATGACTGTTTCACCAATCTGATGCAGCTACAATAATCACATGACTCTTTGACCACTTTGACCAATCAGGTCTTCAGCCGGTGTTCTATAAATTCATCCGAGCTGTGACTCTGTCCTACGTACACTCACTAAACATGTGCAAACAAAACTTTCTGCTATAAATCTTCTATAATTTTATAAATCCATGCAGCTACTAGTGGGATCTTGCGGTTAGTGTACAATCTTGTAATGAGAATAGAATGCTTTTTTCATGTTTGTGTGATTATATGTCAACTTTAATTGTAAAAATAATGTATATATAAGTATATTTCATTACAGAATTAATCGTCAACACGTGTACATTCTTATGCCTCCCAAAAAATATGATGCATCCCAGCATCATACACAAAGCATGTTTTGCATGCAAAAGAACAGCTTTATACGTTGTATGTATACAGCCCACACACACACACACACACACACACACACACACACACACACATATATATATATATATATATATATATATATATACAGTACTGTATACATGTATTGCAAAAAATATAATTTAAAAAAAGGACATTACAGTTGAAACAGTTACTCAGTACTTGGGTAGTCTTTTCACCAAATCCTTTTTTATTCTTCCTTGAGTAATATTTTGGATGACTACTTTTTACTTCTACTGGAGTAATATCATTTTGAAGTATAGCTACTCTTACTTGAGTAAATTCTACTTTACACAACCCACTTCTTCCTCTCGGCTTAAGATAGGCATCTCTAGTGGCTGGGTATTGCCCAGTAGTGGCAACCCAGTGGTAGATGGAGCTCAAACCCCAACCCTCCTACTGTAGAGCTTCTCAGCCACCACTGCCCCCTTCATGTTTCCCACAATATCATCAAACTCTCCCTTTGATTGAGAGAGTGCTAGTTGCAGAAAAATACTGTTGTACATTAAAGCAAGTTGATGCACTTTTATTTCACCTGTAGCATCTTTTCTCCTGTGTTGCAAGCAACTAACTGGGCACCTGCCCAATATGTGTAATATACTTCCGGTAGTGGGCCGACCGAAGCTGACCTTGTTGAGACATTTGATGAGCTGGGAAAATTGAGCACTACACATCAAAAGATATCCGCCTATGCTTGTCTGACATTATAAATAGGAGGCCGGCATGTCTCTCTAAGGCAGACATTCCACTCTGAGGCTGACATGAGCGAGGCGTACAGTATATGCGCTGTCGGGGAAGGAAACAGAGAACCCAGAGGAAATCCACTTGGACGCAGGAGAACATACGCAGAGATTTTATGCAGAATTTAATACTAAAGAGTGAACCAAGGTAAGGACCTTGGATCTGCAAAGGGCTGCACTTCCATGCCACCATAATTATTATACAGCATTTAACTATTATGTTTATCTATTATATTTAGCATGTAATGGTAGTAAACTGGTAGCCCACATCTTAAAGCCATAATTACTGTGCCTTAGTCAAAAGGGGAGAACCTCTTTATTTGTGCATCTAATTGAAAGGCAGTGATTAAATAAGTTGAGCCTAAATGACAGTGTCAGGGTGCAGCAGCTTCCTGTCTGCTCACAGGTGGCATCCTTGTGGGAAAACTGGGAAAGTGTTTCAACATACCAGCTTTCTAATCTGACTTTTTTCTGCTTCTTCAAGGACATTCCACCTGCTGCCAAGAACTGTCAAACAGAAGCATCTCAGTATAAAGAGGTGAGAGGACACCAATTAGAAAGCAATCTCTGGCCAGAAGAGCCAGCGACACAGCTTGCCACAGGAAGTGGGATGCCTGACTTCCTGCGTGGGGTCACAGCTGTTTATAGAGGCACTGATATCACAGGCAACTAAAGGGGCTGTTTAGCATTGAAGGATGCAAAACTCATTTGAATAGCAAAGTGCCACTTCAATGTCAGTACGATTTTAACATTGTCTTAAACATCTGCTGCAGGAACAAGGACTTTGGTGAAATGAGATGAGCATGTGGGTGTCAGAAGAGTTTATGCAGAACAAGAGGTGAATGCTGTGAACAGGGTGTTATATCTTCCTTGGAGAGGTTTCTTGGTATGTTTAATTGTTATTATTTGTTCTAATTATCATCAGTGATTTGCATCTGTATGCTGATCTCATTCTACCTATTAGAATATTATGTATATCATAGGAAGGTTGTTGTAAGCTATGAATTAGCCCAACTAGGTTGGGAAAAAAGTCTCTACCCTAACTTACTCAGTCACTTTAGATAGGAAACTTGAAACAAAGTTCACAGGGTTATATAAGGAGACCAATTATAAACTCATGTGAAGAAGCTGAGATTCAGGAGTTGAAAAAGTTGAATAAAGTTATGTTCTGCAAATTGCAAGGTACTAGGGCCACAGTGGTAAAGTTCATCTTCCCAATAAAACCTTTTTCATTCTAGGTTACATCAACTTCCTATTTAAGTGTAAATATAGATATATATATATATATCTGATATGGCCTTGTCTTACACATCTACAGTAGGAATCTAACTTCTGCTAATATTCGTGAAGAAACCTCACTAACTGGGGTCATCATACTAATTTTGGCACAATACCTTGACTTAAGCCTCACAATAAGTGAACATTTCCATTAGTAATTTTTTAAAAATAGAATTTAAACCACTTCAGTGGTTTAAAGTGCATTCATTGGCAACCCATCATCACTTGGATGGTGCTCCACTTACCTAGCATGAACTACTACAGGGATGACAGAGGGTGACTGGCTCCTGCTATGAGCAGCTGTCCATGACCATTCTTGGCCCAGGCCAATTATACTTTGCGATTCCCGGTTGCTCCACTGCCATGTAGTCAGAGCCATTAATCTCCCTGGTTGAGTGTCATGCCATGTGTTAACAGGGAGGTCCCTTCCCACTCTGCACCTGGCCAGTGCAGTCAGAGCCTTGCCAGTCATTCTGACTTGTGCTTATCCTTGGGCCAGATGTGATGTGCCCTCTGATTACTATTAACAGTTGAGCTTTAATAACACTAGCTTGCTACTGTGGGACACTCTTAAATGGAAACCCTGCATTAAAACGCAGCATTAATAAAAAATAATGAATTAAAAATCTGTAATTGTCAAGCAATGTAAAAAAATAAGCAAGAGATTGAGTTCCTGATTTTCATCTCGGTGTGAATGTTATGTCATATTCATAACAGAGCCCCCTGGCCAGCATTTTTGTAGATGAATCCAGATAACCCTTTATGCAAACCATATCAGCCTCGTCAGTTCAACTACAGACCCATCACTCATCATTCTTTCTTTCCATGCTGTACTTAGACTGTTTCCAGTTTTTACAATAAGTACGATAAGTTTGGAGGAAACTGGACAAATCAAAAGAGACCCATGTGGATATTGAGAGAATATGCAGAAACCTGTACAAATAGTAACCCTGATTAATTTTTCCAGTAGTACCCACTGCACTGACATGATGCTCCAGGAAGACGAATAAAAATACCACTAGGAGCATGTACATTGTTTACATTATCCAATGATCCACAAAGGAGAGTTCAATGCTTTAAAAAAGTATAGTTCGTGGATTTATTAATGCAATAGAAATATATTAAACTAATCAATCTTTTGGCGAAACTGCAGCCATAAATTCAAGTTCGATACACAATTTGAAAACCACTGCCTAAAGCACAAAGGTTTCCCTCCTAGTGCAGTTTTAATCAATTTGCATATAAATGTTTCTGTTTGAATATTGCTGAAAAGGCTTTAATTAACATAAATGCCACAACAGTGCAATGGTAGTTCCTAATGCAGTGCAGAACTACATTACCCAACATCCCCAACACATCACATGAACAATTTGCATGCTTCACAGAACACCAACAGATGGTTTACTTGTTTCATCTAACTAGTGTAATTATTTTAGTTCTGGATACTGCATCTTTTGTTGTTTGTTGTTTAGCCCACTTTTTGTTCATGGTCTTGGTTTCAAATGCATAATTGTCTTTTATTTGTTTCATTAAAATAAATAGATTTCTGTACTTGCATCCACCTTTGGTACCAATTCCCCTACAAGCAGGTAACATATTCCTTTTTTATTATTATTATGTTTTAAATAATTTTTGAACCTGATTGTGGATCTATGTAGATTCTCTCTCTCTCTCTCTTTCTCTCTCTCTCTCTCTTTCTCTCTGTCCTTTTACACAGAAATTGCGTTATAAAGGTGATAATAAGGTCCCCTCAATATTGTGCTTTCCGTTGTGATTTGTAATTTACACAGAACCCACGAATCTGACAATGTCACCTCAGTGTTTGCTTTCAAGCAGTGCATGGCATTACTCTACTAAAGAAGGTATGTCTTTAACAAAATCATATTGTGATGTCCAAAATACCACCTGTAGTTTTTTTTTTTTTTTTTTTATCTTACTGCATTTACTCTAAATGCTAAAAGGAGCACAGTGCCGTCTGTGGCACTTTGAAAAACTTCAATATTTAAAATGAAATCCAAAATTAAAAGCCTGGCACTGCTGATCAGTCTCAATGTCTGCTAATCTTTTATTACCATTTTTTTTTACATTAAAAGGTTTTCGCTAGTTAACTGCAGTGAGTACATATGATCTACTGTATAAAAGATATTTGTGTGTTAGATGCTAAATGTTTCCCAGTGGCATGTCACACACATCATAGATCTCATACTGTACATCAGATTCCCTGTTCCAAAATGAGGGCAGATTTTCTCTCACCCCTGTCTCCTGAATTAAAGGTGCAACAACTACCCCAGATTTCGCCCTAGTACTGTATATTTCATACAGAATGCTGAGCCACAAGGACAGTGCAATATTTGTGCTCTGAACCAGGTGTGTGAATAGGGGTTCTCTTTCCTACTCTGCTAATCTCCTAATGTATATCAGTTAATATACATTGTTATGTTCCCCTTGGTTATTATACAAAATGATGAACTGTTTTGACAAATCTCAATATCTTACTTTTAAAAAAGGGTTTTAAGGATTTACACTTGTCTCAAATGTGCCTTTATTTCAAAAGAGACCATCGTTTCCTGCAAAAACTTGAATAGTAAACATTTATAGGAACATTTCCTATTCTTTGCTTTATTTATATCTTAATAGTATAAATATTTTAAAAAGTCATTGTGTTCTTAGAGTTTTTGGTCCCCACTCTATATAAACATGCATTATGTGTACAATTTTATTTTATTATTTATTGCTGCATATGCAAGCGTTCAAGCTTGCTTGATTAAACTGAAATGAAACCTACAGTATGTCTAGCAGTATGGATCCCCCCATTATGAAGAAATGGTCAAAGTGCAGCTATCTCATTCACTGATGTGTAATTGCACAACGGTTGTTCTTGTAAATTACTGTAGTGAAACACCAGAAAAATAAACTCTGCTTACTGTTAAACTACCAAACTAAAAAATGAATACAAGTTCTTGTGAAAAGGCATAACAATACAATAGTGCACATAAACTGCATTTATAAAAAGGACAAACACATGGAGAGAAAGCCATGTACTGTAGGTTAGTATGTAACTATCGTTACATTGTTGTTATCTCATTCTAGATCATACACATATTTCCTTCATAGTAGTCTTGCTGTATTGCAGCATGTGATATAGGATATGATGATAGTCACTCACGATAAAACCCAATAATTGATTTGAGGAGCTCAAATACAAAAAAAGTGACCTTAAACAATAAAAATAACATCCCTGGATAAAAGTCAGATAACGCCTGTTTATCTGTTGCTTTAAAAAGCTGACATATGGTATAAGAAGTCAAATAATAAATATGATCACATACTTTTTTTGTGTGTGTGCTGTATAGCATAGATACAATATTGGCAACATGTCCTCAACATTCGAATCACTTAATCCACTTTAGAGAGACGGTACAGTGACAAAGAATGTCTTTTAGTAAATATATTTGTTCTTATTTCCTGTCCCCATTTCCTTTCTTTGCATGCTTCCCCAATATTTTCAGAAGAGGGAGCCAAGATGCAATGAAGGCAAATCAAGAAATGGAAACAAAGTGGTACACTTGAGGAAAAAAAAAAAAAAACTAAATATTTGGTGTCTGTAAGTTGGGGGAGTGTTTGGTGCACATGTGACTGCAGTACTAAAAATAAAATAAAATAAAATAAAATAAAATAAAATAAAATAAATTTCCAGCATCTCATATTTCGGCGTTTACAATGAAAGGTCTTCTTAAGCATTTTTTTTCCTTTTACATTGCTGTTCTTCTCAAAAAATAGTTAATTACAATTAAGTTTTATGCTTCATATGTATGAATTTACAATTTGCTCAAACATTTTTTTTTTACATAAACAAATTTTATGTAAAGGTTAAACTTGTTCTCATTCATAAAATATTCTAGTTTGTAATTTACATGTTTTTAATCCCACTTACATATTTACTATTGTAAACAACATATTCATATTCCTTATGTCCATAATATATGACATGGCATTATTGTTATTAAATTAACTTTGCTGTGCTTCGTATAAAGCACTGCTGTTCTAGGCTTGTGCAATTTCTTCTGCAGTTAGTAGTGCACAGGAAATGAAGGAGGGTGTTATGCTTGATATTGCTTTGGGTTTAGAAATACTCACACTGATATTATACCTGTGCCTTTTTCACTGGTCTGCCATTTACTTTTTTCTTCCTTTTTTTTCAGTAGTCAAGAACATCAGCTTAACACGTATTCTGTCCAGGAAAAAAAAAAGATTATTCCAATATCAGTCATATTTCAATGTTATCAATTATTAAAACAGTGATTAGCTGGGGTAATTTGAGGCAATTATCCTTTGATTATACTGAGAATTAATAGACACTCAGCCCAGTGTTAATTTAGGGCACTGGTATAACTACTGTACATTTGGAATAGCAGTGTCCCAAAGTTATGGTTTTGCACAGCTTTTGAGTTCTGTCAGATCAGGGCCAAAGAAAAGGTCAAACTTGACTTTTTCAACTGGGAACAAAAAACCCTGGTAATGCACATTGCATTAGGCACCTTACATTAGGTGAAGACACCTTGTCTTAGGATACATCATGTAATATGTTTACTAAAGCCACTTAAATACTATATCTTGCAAACTGGCTTCTCAGCAGAAATCATAAAATAGCCTAATGAATTTAGATATATCATCTTTGTTGTATAAAGAATGGTGTACACATATGCATGTAGAGAAAAAAATATATGCATAAGCATAATAATTATGCATATATGTAAGGATACATCAAGCACTTTAATCCATTATAAATCTTTATACAGTGTTCTAAAGGTTTTTGCAGACCTTGCCTGGAAAGCTGCCTGTGGTACCAAAGATTTGCTGGTTACTATACAATCCAATATGAAGAAAAATACAGTGTGTGCTTCAGTTCAGTTTAATTAAAGTTAATTACTAATAAAACTGCACCTGTTCAAATGTGCGTGGGCATGTCAGATTGCATAAAGATTGGCAGGCGGCAATGGTGGAGAGAGAGTAAGTAAAAAAGACAACGAGTGGAAAATTTCCTCAACAATTCTGTTTTCACCCAAGTCTTGAGTCAATAACATTGTGGGTGTATTTTATACATATATATATAGGGGCGCGGTGCTCGGGGCAAGCAGCAAAAATAGGGCTGAGTTGTGTTTTTTCATGCCTGACTCCTGCCTACCTTCAGCATCTAGGGTAACTGTTGAAGAATCTCCTTCTTATAGGCCAGGCACTTTGAAAATTTACATTCTTTCAATTATTTTTAAGGAAGTCAGAAGACTTCTATAGGAAATTATTGTCCTGCATCAAAAAATAAACTAAGTATGTTGTTAAAACTAATTGGGTTAAGAATTATCCACTGAATTATTAAAACCTAGGAGGTTAGTGATGAACCATCATCTTCTAGGAAGAAATGTGAATGAAAAATGAAAATGATCATGATCACTTGTTGATATCAAATTGTACATAAAAAAGAAGGTAGACCTCACAGTTATGTTTAATAGTGAAAGTAAGAGCATCTTCCCATGTGCAATGTGAATAGAACACAAGGGAGTGGGACTAAACAGCTGTGTAGCCTTAAGGGGGGAAAAAAACTTTTCAGTATGGCTAATTGGAAGAGTTTGCTAGGGAGCACAGAGGATGGGCTTTGAAGCATTGGAAAAAAAAGTAATTTGATCTGTAATTTGATCTGAGTCCAGACTGACCCTATTCTAGAGTAACAGTGGTGAGAAGAGAGGTGGAGGAGGTGATCCACTCATCATGCCAAGTGCCTACTTTACAAGCCTATGAGGACAGTGATATGATCTGGGGTTGTGTCTTTTGGTCAGGTCTAAGTTTAGCAATGTCATGTGCTCAAAAAAAAAAAAAATACTGAACTGAATGAATTTACTGAATGAACAGGTTTTTATTTATTTCCTTATTTTAATGATTTGTTTTTATTTATTCAATATGACAGGCTTAAATTGTAACATTTCACAGAGTGTGAGACATAATTTTTACAGATAGAATGGCCTCTGTCTGTAAATAGTGTCCAGACCATAATCTCTGGTATGTGCTGGAGAGGACTTTACCAATGGTCCGATTCTCCCATCATTCATACAAGATCGTGGAGAGAAATCAGTGCAGCTCTGGACAGAAATCAAAATAAAAGGTGCTTCAACAAAATATCAGTGTGTGTAACTTTCCCAGGTGTACGCATAGACACACACATACTCACATTCACGACTTCATGACATACTGTACACCTTGCTAGTAATAAGTTGGACCCAGGTTTGTCATCAGAACTGGCTTAATTCTTCTATGCATTGATTCAACAAGGTGCTGGAAACATTCCTTAGACATTTTCCATATTGACATGATCATCATGCAGTTGCTGCAGATTTGTTGGCTGCACATCCATGACAGAAATCTTCCATCACATCCCACAGCTGGGATCTTCCCAGATCTGGTCACTGTGAGGGCCATTTAAGGAACAGTAAACTCACTGTCACATTCCAGAAACCAGTTAGATTTGTTTAGTTTTGTTTCATGGTGAGCAGATAGTGAGCAGCAATGCTAAGGTACAGTAGGCTAATTGATATTAATTGGGCCAAAGGTGTGCCACGAAAATATCCCCACACCATTATGGCACCACCACTAGCATGAATTGTTGATGTAAGCCAGGGTGGATCCATGATTTCATTTGTTTATGCCAAATTCTGACCATACCATTCAAATGTTAAAGGAGAAATGAAGACTCCTCAGAACAGTCTTTTATCAAACTACTATTGTCCAGTTATGAGCCCATATGAATTGTAGCCTCATTTTCTTGTCCTCAGCTGACAGGAGTCACACCTGTTGTGGTGTTCTGCTGCTGTAGCTGTCTTGTGTGTTGCGTAGTCTTCAGCATACCTTGGTTGTACTGTAGCTAGATTTTATTTGAGTTATTTGAGCCTTTCTGTCAGCTCAAACCAGTCTGGCCATTCTCCACTGACTTCTTACATCAACAAGGTATTTTCACCAAAGGAACTGCCACTCACTGGATAGACCATTCTCTGTAAACCCTAGAGATGGCTGTGCATAAAAATCTCAACAGATCAGCGATTGCGGAAACTACTCAGACCAGCCTGTCTAGCTCCAACAACCATTTCACGTTCAATGTCATTTCAATCACCTTTCTTGCCCATTCAGATGCTTGGTTTGAACTTGGTTCAAACTTCGATAGATCCGAACACCTTGACCATATATATATATTTCTGCCATGTGAGTTGCTGATTAGATGTTTATTATAGTTTTGTTTAGATTATCTAAATGTGAAAACATAATTTCTTTAAAAAAAATTTATATGGGCATACATCATGTAAAGTTTGTAAGTATATAAGAAGTATATAAACCTATATTACCTCCACAGTTATAGATTTGCACCTACTGTAGCACCTGGCACTTACAGAATATGCAGATCACTACAAGTAATCCAACAGTGGACCAACTGTTGTTTTGGCACAGTAGCCCAGCACATTAACAGCACTTACATTTACTTAGCTACTTATGAGATAACTTCTCTGGCACGGATTCCAGGTTTCATGGTAAGCATAAAATGTTTTCTGTAATATTTATTGTTTCAACATCAGAATAGGTTTAATCATCTTGTCCCATCTTTTGATGTGAAATTCAATTTAATACAACATATACTAAACTATACATATTATATGATATACAAATATAATGAACACATACACAATATAATGAACATTTTTGTATCCAGGGACACGTTAAAATGAGTATGTTTACATTTTCAGATCAAATGTATGGTACACTTTTTAAGGCTCAAGAGTGCACTGGTTAGGTTTGCAACAGTAAGCAGTGTAGTAAATCATAAGAGACCACAGTGGTGGAGGACCAAAGAATATTTTCTATCACGAAACAACCTGCAGGATGTAGGCACAGATATGTCAAAGATTACATGAAAAGAAAAGAATACACTAACATGACCTCAGGGGGTTCCACACAAGGTGCAAGACACAGATAAGCCTCAAGAACAGAAAGGCCAGGTTTGGGTTTGCTGAAAAGTACATAAAGAGCCAGCAGAGTTCTATGACAAAGTTTTATGGAGAGTTAAGATGAAGGCCAGCCTGTACCAGTGTGATGAAAAGAGGAATGTGTAGAGAAAATAGAACATAATCATACTCATAATACTCAAAGCGTACCATCTCATCTGTGAAACAGGGTGGCATAGGCATGTATGGCTGAGAGTGGTAGCGGCTCACTTGTTTTTACTGTCTTTTTGCTTGATCTGTCTTAACTGCTCAGATCCAATCAAATGTCTCACACTGCAGCAAAATAATGACCTCAAACATAAAGGGAGTGGAGACCATTTTTAGAGCCAAAAAGTGAAATGTTCTTGACTGTTAATCACCTAACTTGAACTTTATGGGGGTTTTATTTACTGATTGCAAATGACGGCATTACAGGCCTGGCAGAACTCTGCTTTAGCAGATGTGTGTGCAGACTTTCAAGAAGAAAGAAACTGCAGTTAAGTACTAAATGTGTCAACTTTATTTTAAAATATGTCTAATTACTTACAGTCCTTAAAAATTATGGTTGTACTGGTTTAAAGAGATTGATTTGTGATATGGTTTTAATTACAGTACTGCAATGTAGATGTACAGGTAGATGTAGATTTTTCATTATATGCAAAAACAAAGTAAAAAGGACCGAACAACAAAAGTTTTGCACTGACTGGTGTTACAGTATGTTAATGCTGATGTACTGTAATAGTAAGCATCCTGCATTAAATCAGGGTTTCTGAGTTCAGGATCTCTCCAGGACCTATATTGTTAACTATTTGAAGCATTCCATCATGTACATAATAGGTAATTAAAATGTCTTGCATATTTCATTTGCAAATTGCAGTACATCCGTGGTTTATATGGTAAACTACTGTATTATAGACTAAGAAATAAAAATTCTTTGAAAATCATACAGTTATTGCTTTCATATAACAGGAAATTATAATACTTTAACAAGCATGATCATGATTTACCCCAGAGGTTTATCCTCAATATACCAAATTATAATTCCTTACAGGATAGTGCACCCAATAAAGGATTTTGCTTATTATTGTTAAAACTAAATTCTTGTTATTGATAGTTACCTTTTCATGTGGTTGTGCTATGACATCAAAATTTTATTAAAAACTAGCATTAGTACCTGCCATTAACGGGTTAGGAGTTTGTAGAAATAGTCAAAAGGTTAAAGCTAAAAGAAATCAGTAATATTACAGTATTATTTCAGGCTGAAGCCCACATACATGTCTGCCTGTCTGTCTGTTTGGCAGAACTCCTTGCCTAACCTATTAATGCATAACTGATAAATAGTTTCACACTAGCACTCATATTTGTTCAGTGGGCATTGATGGGTAAGTTGTAGTTTTCTCACTAGTAGTTTTTCACAGAAGTTTTTTGTTCGATTCCCAGCAAATGCCCAAACCTCAGGCACAGGATGCAGTGCCAGTCCCAAGCCCTTAGTGGGTACTCTGGTTTCCCATGGTCAGCTGGCTTACCCTATAAGTCATTGCCACAGAAACGATAGACATATCTCCATGGTAGGGAGTATGTATAGCCCAGTGTGTCAGATGCCATGTGAACATAGCAAAATACCGAAATAAACCTATACTTATGTATGTACTGTTAACATTACTTGTCATTATCATGCTATTATCGATATTTGGAATACAGAATGGAATTACTAGCTAGTAATTGCTAATAACGACTAGACAGTGGTATTTTTATGATAATGTTCTTTTATTATGAAATCAAGTTTTTTCAGAAACAAATGTTGAAAATTAAATATTTTGAAAATATTTTTACATTAAATATTAAATAAATATAGAAATCATCTATATTGTAACATCTTACATAAGTACTGTATGTAGGTTGTTAGTGTTAGTGATATTAAAGTATCACAAGCTAACTAGGTGTTTACAGTTGAAATAATGGTAGTTAAGAACATTACTAGGTATGGGTATGAACTATAGCGTGGACAATGATAAACTTTTTTTTTTAAACACAAATTATTTTCAGTATAAAAATAAACTCTTCAGCAAAATACAAAGTGATAAAATATAAATAGCCCAAAATAAAATAAAAAAAATAATACTTAAAGCTACAATACTGTAAACATGCATACAGTCGTGTGAAACAGTTATTACCCCCTCTTTTAATAATTAATGTTTGTCTCTTATCTTATCATAGCAGGTCTTACAGCATTATTAAGCAAACACAACCACAAACATTTTTTGCACAGTGTCATTATTTGTTTAACAAACATGAAGCCAAATCCAAATTGTGGACAATACTAAGTATTGCCTTACTTTTTCCTCCGGATTAAATAGAGTATGTATATGCTCTATAGATTTTACATTAGTGGAAGTTTTACTTAAGTTATTGTTACTTCCGTACTCCAAATTATTACTCATTCAATTATTTAAGTTAACAGTACTCAATGTGTTTAATTACTTTGAGCATTAAGGTTTATAGTGTACACGCGTAGGCTTTCTAATTACACATGATAAAATCTAAAGGCATACTGTGTTAACATTTACTTTGCTTAAATTCGATAGTAATAAAATTTAATTCTACATTTGTATTTAATTTTTTATAAATTCCTTTAAGTAAAATGTTACATTTGATTTTATCCGCTACTACGTGCAGCTCTAAAGGAGCTGCGGCTCATTAATGCTTGAGAGAATTAACTATGGTCTGACCCGTCGGTCTATAGTTATATAGTGCCACTCAGTGGTAAAAGCCACCAACAGCATACCGTCGCCGTGAAGTGCGGCGACAAAACTAGAAAACCGCTTGTCACACATCTGTAGCAGCCAGGTGCTGTTAAGTATCAGCCCTTGATTAATTAATCAGGAGCAGGTGTGTAGACTTCTATAAAACCAGTGGATTTGGCAATTTGCTGGTGTGGAGCATTCAGGTGTGTGTTAACACAATGCCAAGAGGGACAGAAAATTGTTGCTGCAAATCATTCTGGAAAGGGTTATAAAACCATTTCCAAACAAATTAGAGTTATACAGTGAAAAGGATTATTCACAAGTGGAAAGCATTCAAACAGTTGCCAGCTTCCTAGGAATGGACAGCAAATTCACCCAAAGGTCAGAGCATGCAATGTTGAGAGAAATACAAAAACCCCACAAGCTACATCTCAGACCCTACATGACAGGTCCATGACAGTATACAATTAGAAGAAGAATGAACAAGTCCAATTTGTTTGGAAGGGAGCGAGGAGTAAAGCCTCTTCTGTCTTAAATGAACATGGAAGCACTGAGGTTTGCAAATCTGAAAAAACCACAACATAACACCATTCACGGGTGTCTGTGAGCTCACGCAAGTGAATGGATCGGATAGTGCTGTCCTCCAAGTGTGCTACGCCACTCCTAATGGCGCGTGAGCAAGCAGTTTGAAAAGAAGCGGTTGTCTAGTGTAACATGGCTAGGAGGAAACACATAGTAGTTTTCATCCTTCCCTGACTGGTAGTTGTAGCCTTGATATTGGAGTAACGATGTGTGAGAATTGGTTATGCACCGCACAAAAAAAGAATAGAAAAAAAAACTTACACAAGCCTTCTCTTCTGATGAACAGATAAGAGTAAATTGGAGTTGTGTGGCCTTTACACCCAACACTATATTTGGCAAAAACCAAACACACCATTTCAGCAGAAACACCTTGTGGAGCACAGATGGAGGTGGTGATGATTTTGCCTTGTTTTGCAGCCACAGAACCTTGCTGTCATTGAGTTGACCATGGAGTATCAACAATCCCGATGAACTTAAAGAAATGTTGTAAAGAAGCATGTGCCAAAATTCTT
Organism: Clarias batrachus; assembly: GCA_003987875.1. NCBI lineage: Eukaryota > Metazoa > Chordata > Actinopteri > Siluriformes > Clariidae > Clarias > Clarias batrachus. The sequence goes on along the minus strand of QMIH01002336.1, from coordinate 50,360 downwards.
CCATAACGATGTGAGAGTCTGATAACATCATACAGGCAGTGATTACATGTCGATCTATGAGCTACTGAATCATTAACCTAATATTAAGACCCGCTGTGATGAGATGATTTTTTTATTATGCTTTTATAGAAAAAAAAAACATAGAATTAAAAGATGGGATGCTACCTTTTACACATAACTGTATGGCACAAGGGCTAATTAGTAATAAGAAAATTACTTTCTGTATCATTGTCTTGAGCACATTCTGTACAAGAATGTTCTGACCTGTAATGTCATGCCATAAAATAAGTGGAATGAATGGATGTTAAGAGATAGATAAGTATTTAAGATTTTTCATGTGAAGACTCTTATCATACAAAGAGCTAGGCCTCTCTGAATATGTTATCACATAAATGACCTGAAATCTTGCAATACAGTAAATTAGGTAGACAGGAAGGGAGACAAGATGCATGACAAAACTGAATCAGAATGGCAAATTCTCTACTGTCTTCCTCAGTCTGAAAGTGCTGTGAAGATCCTGTCTCCAGCCAGATCCTTGTACCCTATACTGTCCACTACACCTGACTGAAGTGTTGTTCTGGAGTAAGACACAACATAGCACAACATAGCAAACCAACAATGAATTTATTCTAATAGACTAGTATCAGTCTTGTCCTGGGAAGGAAAATGCTTACCCCTGTGCATGTGAATATTAATAGATGACATGAAATGTTGACTCTCGTATCTCTTGTCATGTTCTGCCAAATGTCTAGTTCATATGTTAAATGTGTAATGATGAGGTTGGCATCAGATGGATGTTACATTAGTAGGTTAATTATCTTGTGTGAATGAGTGTGTATGTGCAATAGCATGCTCATTGTCATGTGGAGTCAGGTGTAGCAGCTTGGTGCCGTGGGCAGTCAACTACGCAGGGCCAAGAATCCTGCAGGCCTATAATTCAGCTATTTTAAAATCATCCAGGCATCTTTTTTGCCTTTAGGACTTTATTCACTGATTTAAATACAAATGCTTATTGAAAGAAAGAAAGCCAGAAAGAAAGAAAGAAAGAAACCTTGTTTGAGGAACTTCGTGATGAATGCTTGAAATCATGATGCTTTTTCGTGCAGAAACACTGTGTGTAACCATGGGAGATATGTTCATTTAATGCACACAGGTTTTATTTGTGACTAAATGTCTTTTTAATTAGCCAATTTAACAAATGAGGTGAGGGCTGTCAAGGGGCTCATTACACTGAGTTAGCTCTCAAAGTCCCAGTTGTGTATACAGACCTTTGCATACTGTTGTGATGTCATGCTGGGTCTCAGATATATTTCTTCACGACTGGTAGTTGGTATTCAGTGTCTTTATCTATGTCTGAGCCTCAGGTTTAACTAAATGCTGAATATTAGATAATGATCTAATTTTCAATGCTACTTCATATGGGTTTATGTCTGATTTACTTGTTCTGCAAGCACCACTGAGCATGATAGGTATTATGTTTGTTTGTGTCTGCTGGATCCCTTTTGTCTAACCCTGCATTTGCCTGTCTTTTCAGCAAAACAATCCTATTTAGGGCATTCAAGATTTAAACTCTACCAAAAAAAAGGAAAATTCCATAGTGACAAATGACATCAAGATGAAATCAGAGGACAAGGATGGGATGAATGATTTTGCCTTATTGAACTGCAAAGTGCTGAGCTGCATATTTTACCTACTGTAGTTGTTCTATAGATTAATACAACAATGGCGTCAAGGCAGGACACTCAGAAATGTCTGTTTCTGTACAAACTGGACAAACAAGCCAAACATAAACAATAAAAAAAAAAGATCGCACTGAGCACATTTACTCATCAACACCGCGCACCCCAGAGAGCATTCCCCTGCAGAGAGGAAATTAAGCTCAGGTTTAGCCATCCTAGGCGAACATCCACAGGTGTTTGTGTTTGTAGCCTAATTATTTTGGGTGGCTATGGAGAATTAAGGCTCCCCGCCATAATCCTCCATCACCCGGCCTGCTCATTTTCCTCATCACCTCTTATGTTCTTCGTCAGTTGTGGTTTTCACTTAAGGGCCTTTGCTCATCCACACTTAGTTTCTGTGTGTACACTGCAGAGCCAAACAACAGGAGAAGCCCCTGATGAAAATCTGCTTTGTGTTTGCTTTGGTTGGTCCTGGAGGATCACTCTGCTCCAGAAGACCCTGTCGCTTTCGGCAACAACATCTGCCTTGTGAGTTTGGGGCGAGTCTCTGTGGAGCTGCAATGCCATTTAACAAGGCATGAGGGATTTGAGTCAATGAGTTCTCGATGTGGTGAACTTCATCACAGCAATGAATCTTTTCAACTACTGTGAAAGCTTTTTCAGTCTTACCCTCTATACTTACTAAAGTGTCCTACATTCTTGTCATAGTATTTTTGTGGCTTAAGTGGGACACCCTGCAGAAATAAAAACATGATTGCTTTCATTTCATCCAATCCAAATCTTACTATCCAGTGTTGCATTGACATTTCAAAATAATTGATCAGAGATCACAGAAACATGCCAAATATTTTTTTATGTTAAATGTAACTGTTTCAAATTCCTTAATTATTTAATAAAATGGGTGCTGTGCCATGCTGTCCCTTATTATAAATGCAATAAATTACTTTGCAAGGATGAACAAGCATAAAACACAGCACCATTTAACCAAAGCCTAAAGTACATAAAATAAGACATTTACTGCATTTCATTTTTAATGGGACATAGACATGTAAAGCACCCATGATGCGTAGAGGATTAAAAATCTGATGTAACCAATGCTCATGTGTAAAAATGCACCATGTAATAAGACTGGCTTATGTGAAAGATGTCTTTTAGAAATTACTCTGATGAACATTTTTTTGTGTCCAGGGAGACATAAATGAGTATGTTTAATGGGCAACCAATAAACTTTGATGTTATAGATAAAAGAAGCTGTTCCTTTCGTCCTAATGGAACTATTCCTTATTCCTTATAATCCTTTATGCAGAAGCTTGCTCATGATCAAAGTAAGTGAGTGTTGCCCAAGGTGATAAAATATATATTAAAAACTGAGATTGATATTAACTGGGTTAAATCATCAAATTCATTAATTGACAGGCAATATAGAGGTTTTCAGAATATATTCATAATTTGTAAGAAATAACCATTAATGTGACTACTTTTTTTTTTAAAGATGCTGGACAAAAAAAATAATGTTTTACAACTTTATTACTGCAGTAGTTTTGTTCATCAGAGATCAAAATGTACAAAACTGGCCAAACTAGCTTAGTTATATATTAGTATATAATATACTCCAACCCTGTGGAACAGGCAGTATTTTGTGACCCATGTGGAATTAATATTTATTTACAAGAAGTTCACTTTTTCCTATTATAAAATATCCCAGCAGTTAAAAGATCTGACACAGGTCAAGATTAGTGGGGCCAGACACAATAGTTCATAAATATGCTGCTTTCTGAAGTATAATATGTATAAGTATAATAAGTATAATTTCTCATATATACACATAACTTAAATCTTAACTTCTATGTCATGGACAGCTTTGTGTTGCTTTATATTCCCAGTAGGTTAGCATATAGCTTTGCAGCCAAATAAGAGACATGATCTATAAAACCGCTAATATGTGAGAGTTCATTTAAATTAATTGTTGTTGGACATTCTGCTGCTCCCATCAAGAGGTTGCCACAGTGGACCATGCGATCCACACAAGGCTTGCTACAGGTTTTATGCCGGATGCGCTTCCTGACACAATCCTCCCATTTTATCTGGGCTGGGAACCAGAACTGCATCCAGTGTTTGGGGTTTGGGCATTGGGGGGGGGGAGTTAAACCCAGGCTTTCTGCATGGTAGGTGGGAAATCTACCACTGAGCCACCAATGATCCCAATTAATTTAAATTAATAAAAAAATAGTTATTAAAATTAATTTTAAAAAATTACACCATTTTTAAATGAAGTTCATATTTAGCTGAATCTTTTATATTGTCTACACTGAAATATAAACATTTGTTTTTGCAATTGGTTGTACATGTTTAGCAATGACCAACATTATGTACCAATATTTTACTAAAATTACCATTTAAAAAATATGTTTATGAGCCAATTCCTGTCAAATTAAAAAAGAAAAAATCCTGCCAAATTTACAGCACAAAGGTTTTTGGTAATTTGCTTCATATTCACATTCAACTGTTGACAAATCACCCATACACAGCTGTATACATTAATGTAAAAAGGGAGATTTCTTCCTGAACCTGAAGTGTGTTTGTTGAAATACTAGAAATGTATGAATTACAGCTCTGACAGCTAGAGATCAAAAGTCAAAGGTTCTATTAGACAAATTTTAACCACCATGACCCTGGCCAGGCAGTTACTACAGTATGTAAATTGTGCACCACTTGTGAGTAAGAAATGTTATTAATTGTCCCACAAGCATAATGCAGCATAAAAGTAAAAAAAAAAAAAATTATGTTGTGCACATTTTATTGTAGTTGTTGTTTTTGGTAGTAGCAGAGGTTGTCGTGAAGGTGAGGTGGCATGATCCGATGTACAAGATCTCAACCTCATGTCATAACTCACACTTGAAAAATAATCTGTAAAAACTGTTAAAATGCAGTAAGAGGTGCCAGTCATTCAATTTGCATCCTATCATTTAAGGTTCAATTTAGAAATATATTTTATACAAAAATTACCCAAACTCTATGAACATACAGTAAACACTTTTTTTTTTTCCAATAGACATGACTACGGTGCCCGCGAAGTGCAAAACAACTTAACAAAATGAAAACAAAATAACAAATTAAAAACCACAATAACAAAACCCAAAACAAAATAACAAATTAAAAACCACAATAACAAAACCCAAAACAAAATAACAAAACCCAAAACTAATTTGCTATTTAGTTTCCGGTTTTGCTATTTTGATTTTGAATTTGTTATTTAGTTTTCGGTTTTGTTAATTTGGTTTGCACCTCTCGGCCGTTCAGAAACGAACCAGAAAAGGTAGATATAGTTTGCGAATGGAATTCTTACCGCTGATTGGACGAGACATCTGTCACTCAAGATATACAGGAAGTACTGTAGCGGCGGTAGATTCGTGTGTGTGTATGAATGTGCAAACATGTACTGTCCTTACTGTGGTTTCAAATATGGCGTTCTGCCAAATTTTTGCAGTTCTTGTGGAATTTTTTTCTTTTAAAAGAGACACAGCAGTTCGCAAACTAATCTTTATACCGTGATATGTCATCAGCATATCCAAAATCAAGGTATACGAATGTCCGTCCTCAAAGTAACGTTGAATAAATTCCATTTCCTTGCTTTCTAATGAAAAATTTAATTATTTTCTTAGTTTTGCACACCGATTTTTTTTTTATGAAGCAGAACACACAAGAAACAAAGTTAGAGACACAATTTCCTACTTCCTGTTTATCTTGAGTGACAGGTGTCTCGTCCAATCAGCGGTAAGAATTTAATTTGCAAAACTATACCTACCTTTTCCGGTTCGTATCTGACTGGCCGAGAAGTGCAATACAAATTAACAAAACCCAAAACAAAATAACAAATCCGAAAAACAAAATAACAAATTCAAAACCAAATTAACAATTAGTTTCAGGTTTTGTTATTTTGTTTTCGGATTTGTTAATTTGGTTTTGAATTTGCTATTTAGTTTTTGGATTTGTTAATTTGGTTTTGAATTTGTTATTTTGTCTTTCAATGTTATTTTGTTTTCGGTTTTGTTAAGTTGTTTTGCACTTCACGGCCACCGTACCTGACCAATAGAGCCACAATGCTCAAAATTTTAAGGACTGGTGTTACTATAACATAATGCAGCCATATGTGTCATTATTGCATGAAAACAAAACAAAAGAATTAAGCATAAAATTAAGATGTGCAAACGCAAACATTGTGCAGATGTTTTTCACATGTTGCTCTGCTGACTCTATTATTATATTATGTCCCTTAGTAACCACTGCAGTGTCAGATTTCAGATTCCAATCCTGTAGTTACCATGCTGAAAGCTCCCATTTAACAATATTGTCAATGTGATAGCTTTCTGACACTGCTGTTTGGTGTATAATTTCAGTTATTGAAGACTAATTAGCTGTTCAGAACTACACATGAGTAATTATGTGTGTGTGTGTGTGTGTGTGTGTGTGTGTGTGTGTGTGTGTGTGTGTGTGTGTGTGTGCGTGAGTGTGTGTGTGTGTGTGTGTGGGTGGATGGGTTTTATCCTGTGTTATTTGCATGCTGTACAGTACATCAGTATTCGTTTGTTTTTGAGGTTTGGTGAATATCTTGTTTTGATGAAATTATCACACTGATAACAAATATTTAGCAAAGCTTCCTGCAAATAATAAATGCTAAAAAGGTGTCTGTTCTACAAAACTTTACATTTTACATCTTTACATCAGTTATTAATTCATATATGATTAACACTAGTGTTAACATCAACTTGTTATCATTTCCTATGATTAATGTAGGATTTCAATTGTCCAAATAAATTAACCTTACAACACTGAAATACTTTATATCCTACAACAGGATATAGATATGAGAATATTATTTATGAAGAGCGAGGAAATAGTAAAAATAATAGTGACATGTCAACTTAACAATAGTGTTAGATACAGTAACTTGCCTTTCCAACAAAAAAAATATTTTTATGAAATAAATACTGATTATGATGCACAGCAGTTAAAAAGGAAGATTTCTAGTTTGATGTGAGTATTAACACTTTTCGATGAAAATGCCATTAAATTGTGCCCTCTCAAAATAAAAATATTTTTTTAAATAATAAATGCCTCATACTGTACATACTACAGTATGTACAACAAGGTTAGAAAGTTTTTTTTTTTTATAAATCATGGGATTCATCAAATTTTACAAAGTTTTTTCAGTACTGTACTTCAGTACATTTTATTCTATAGGGCAGATCAATATGGGTTGTATGATTACATTTCTTTACATTTCCATACAAAAAAAAAGTAAAGAAAAAAAAAGGGAGAGAGAGAAAAAAAAGACTGCATTTTAAAACTTGTGGACTCTTTATTGCTGGGTAGTAAATGAGAATATCGCCAGAGAGGCACAATACACGTGCAATAAAACAAAATGAGATCATAAAGGGTAAGCAATGATGCATCACTGAGGCAGATTAAATGAAAATCAAGGCACCAATAAGGCATGTAATAATACGCTCTATCATATTATGATATCATATTATGATGACTCTAGGGAACTCAGTTTTGGATTATGTGGATTATGGCTCCATTTGTGAGTATTGATCATGACAAAAGAATATCATATTTTTCTGATTGATTAAATGTTGCTTCTCTTTGTGTTACAAAGACCAACATAAGCATTTTAAATATTCAAAATACATAAATGTAATCTTTGTTAAGATTTGTTACTTGATGATTTTCTTCTTGACTCAAAGAATAGAGAGAACGTATTAGGTGATGACACCATCTGGTTTTCTTTTTTTCATTTATTCTTTTTTTTTAGATGGGATTTTTATTCCCTTTAATTGTCTGGTTTATTAGTATATATAAGATAAGTTACTGTAAAGATACAATCCCATAGGCTTGGTTCAAGTCCTGATTCCCAGTAACCCTAATCAAAAAACATACAGTATACTGTGCAAAAGTCATAGGCACTCTGTGTCTTAGTACAAACTTTCCAATTTGTTTTATTTTTTACTTTTAAGACTTTATTAATGGGTTATTACAAAAACATTTCTGATTTTCAAACAACAGTATACCACCACGAAATTAAAAATTTAAGAAAAATATTTGTATGCCAGAAAAGAAGGCAGCACATTATGTAAGAAAAAAGAAAGCTGCTGGATTTTGCATCCAAAACGTTCTCAACATAACTTTTGGTGCTTCTGTAAATGAGTATCTAATTCCCTTATACAATTGCACAAGTTGTACCTGAGAGTAAAGGGCCATCAAATACAGACTATGTTTCTTAATTACTCCTCACTAAACTTTATTTTTTTATTCTTTTATTTTACATGCATGTGCCATATAGGTTTTAGGGGACATTAATATCTCCCCCAGTGATAGATCCTTAAGGATCAGTGAAAATCACAAGACCCCACACTGCAAGATTTCCTTTTCCCCAGAGGAAAGATGCTACAAGTCATGCTGGAATGTTTCAGGCTGTGTCCTTTATTGTTATAGGACAAGCTTATAGCTCAGCAATGCCAGAAAAAAAAAGAAGCAGATTGTACAAAAAAGTTGAAATGGTGGCATAGTCGTTAGCACTGTTGCCTTGCACCTTCAGGGTCAAGGATTTGATTCCTGCCTTGGGTCTTTGGGTGGTGTTGCATGTTCTCCCCGTGCTAGGTGGATTTCCCCTGGGTAATCCAATATCCTCCCACAGTCCAAAGACATGCAGATTAGGTTAACTGGATTTCCCAAATTGCCTGTCGTATGTGTGCGCCCTGCAATGGATTGGCACCTTATCCAGGGTGTACCATGACTTGTGCCCTAAGTCTCCAGCTTTAGGCCCCTATGCCTCTATACAGGATAAGCTGTGTAGAAGATAAATGATCATCAGTTAATTGCTACAATGTCATTATTTCTGGCAAAAAAAAATCTGCTTGACTAACTGTCATGTCCCATGTACTATGTACTACAGTGATCAGCTAAATATTATCAGCCAAATATTATTCAATATGTCTTCAAGCAGTAATGGAATATGAAAGGCAATGTGTCCTAAAACCTGTTTAACATGTTCTTAATTGAATATTTAACTCTGGATTCCCAGTAAAACGAGGTCATGTATTTAAATAAATGGGATCCCAGAACAAAACTAAGTAGTTCTAATTAAACACAAAAAAGACTCCAGTGAATTAAATCTTGTAAAAATGTTGAATAGCCTGTAATATGAGAACTCAGGTCAGTAGACACATGGCCAGGCCTACATATTTCATTTGCTTCAGAAGCAGTTACATATGCTCTCATCACAATTTCTTTGTGAAAATATAAAGCTGGCCCTGGGCATTAGGCCAATAGGTGTGCATCTACAGTACGCCATGGTCTCGTTGCAAGGCTGTACCGTTATTCATCTGTTGCAATAAATTTTCAGAACTAGACGATCCTGCTTTTTTCCTTATATGTTGAAAGATAGATTTTTTTTCTGTTGTTTGTTGCCATGGTGACTCGCTCCTCTGGCCAGAGCTTTATTGTCACGTACTTGCGCTCATCCAAAAGCGCCTTTGTATACGTTAGTCACAGCAAAGTACTCAGACCAAGGTTATTTTAAAAGGTGAACACACGCTCATATTACTGTACCTCCAGACTCACAGATCTTTTAAACTTTTCCAATCAAGAAAGATAGTGAAAGGGATTTGACGTAAACGATAACTGTTTAATGTTTCTTATGAAGTTGTTTAACACAAATTCCATGAGTTCGCTCTTTCCTTTTTATTTTTTAAAATACTGGTACTTTTTAAAGACTTTCTGAAGAACCTTGTGCTCATAATACGCTACTGTATGATTTTGTTTGATCAAAAGCAAATGTACTGCAAGTCAATCTGTGAGAATGAACATAGTCATCATCCTTTATACAGTACATACATTTACCGATACATGTAATCATATAAGAATATTCAATTATATAAGAATACATATAGTTCGCTTAAAGATTATTGGAATGGGAATATTCTTTTGCATTTGCTATTAGTAGGTTTTCAGCTTTTATTTCCTGATACTTACATATGTAATGGGTTTGTCGCATGGGCGGCACCACAAACACCACAAACTTTATATATAAAAATAGGAAAGTAAAAAGGTTTAATAAACAGAAAAGAAAGGGAAGGAAAGTAGTAAAGGACATTTGTGCATGTGCAGGTCTGGTCACAGTGCCCAGTTGACATGCAGGCACAGGTTGTTGAGCGATGTTGGCGGGCCAAGTGGGTCCTCATGAGTTGTGTCTCCATGAGCACTCTTTTTCCCACTGACCTGGCCAACAAGCTCCTCCCAGCTCTCCACTGGGAGTGGCCTCAGATGGGAGTCGCTTCTGATGTCCAACAGCTGGGCAGCATTCCCCGGCTGGGAACGAGTGCCAGATTGTGGATGTGCAGTGGCTTTTTTTCCTCTTGCTACGCAGTGATCAAATGACTGCTTTCATTTCTTTAAAGTTCCTGCGCCATGACTATCACCACACTCGCATGCCACTCTTCCGCGTAGTACCCGCCGCACGACTCAGCTCCGCAGATCTCCAGCACTAGACCAGACAGACCCTGAGCCAAATCCATCGCTTGATTTTTAACATGAGGAGAAGTCCGCGATCCATTAGCGGTAAATAATTAGTGATAAACTTGCAGCCATGCCCGTTTCCAGCAGCCCCACCTGCAGAAGGGGAGGCTGTCTACCTAGTGAGCTTACAGAGTGAACAAGGAGCAATAACAGATTGAGGTGCACTTTGCTGGCAGACCACTAATTTTTTTGGATGGGCAGAGCACATGATCTTAAAGTAAATAACATTTAATATTTGGTTTCATATATCTTGCTTACAATGCCTGCATGCAATGACAGCCATTACTGATTTTACAAAACCACTGCATTCTTCTTTTGTGGAGCTTTTTCGAGCTGGTCCCACAGCAGTGTGAATGCACTTTTCAGAGTGCTGTTCATTTCGGTGAAATGCATGTTCAACTGGGTTAAAGGCCATCTATTAGTAAAAGCGCCCTTTTTTGACATTTAGTTCTTTTTTGTGTATACAAAGTATATATATATTAAAAGAAACTTAATTAAGTAAAAGTAAAAAATTTATGTGGGTCACCACACAGCAGTTTGTCATTTCCTTGCACAAAAATAAAAGTCCCTGCTAAGAGCAAGGCACAGTCAGTGTTCTGATGTTGGCTGTAAAACAAAGAATACAAAACTCTATTTTTACTCCCATCCTCTAACAAAGTGAAAAGACAGTAAATGTCATTCATTTATGGTGGAGATGTTCTGACAGCCATCTACTGTACAAAGTCCTGTCTACTTTTTCAACAAGGATAACTGCCTCAGCTTCAAATCCTGAAGCTGTAAACATTAATGTCATTTTACTGCTTCTTCATCAAGATAATTGGTTCAACTCAGCCACATGAACTTAAACTTATGGTAGCTTGTACTGCACAATGTTTTTGGTTTTAGTATAAAAACTGTGTTGTTAGAATTACAAGGAAAATCTATGATATTTGCAGGTTTATGTTTCTGCTATAGCTATATTTAAAAATACATTTATCAACACCAAATTGCTAACATGAAAATTTATAAAAGTACAGTACAGTACATTCATGTTGAGGATAGTAAAATTTATTATTGATTTTGCAGTGGCAATGCAGCTGAATTTAATGTGACTTCAGAAATATGTCTATCAGTAATGTATATATATATATATATATATTTATTATTGATTTTGCAGTGGCAATGCAGCTGAATTTAATGTGACTTCAGAAATATGTCTATCAGTAATGTATATATATATATATATATATATATATATATATATATATTATAACAGTGGAACCTCGGATTGCGAGTAACATGGTTTACGAGTGTTCCGCAAACAGAGCAAAGATTTTTTCTATAATTTTTTATTCGGAAACCGAGCAAGTATTAGCTTACGAGCGCCGAGTATCATGCTTCACACATGCGACTCTTATTTTGATACAGAGTGTCACTCTCATATAGTACATGCATGAAAATGAGCATGTACATTGGCAGGAAGATTTCAGCTAGCACAGTAAAACTAGCTTGCCAGTATGGCAAACCCACTGTCAACTGATGTTAATGTGATTTAACATTCTTACTATAATTTTTTAGATAAAAACATCTAATATAATATTTTGGGGACATTGTAAAAAAATATCTGTTTACCTGTCCTTTTTGTCTACACTGGTTAACTTTGGTTGTGGTTGTTCTTATATTGAACTGCTTTTGTTTTCCTTGGGTGTCTGGATTTCAAATTGTTGCAATGGCCAATATGTCCAATAGCTCTGAACAATTATCAAATTCCCTCTTTTATCGCTTCAATATGGACATGCTGTTATTGCTGCCATAGAAAACTATGTGGTTTACAAATTGGCTTATCCTCTTTAAACCTTAAATCTACAGGAGAATGGCTTATGCCCAAAACACATCAGTCAGTGTGTCAATAATCAATAATTAAAAGTCAATAATTAAAAATGAAAAAAATAATAAAATAAAAAATATATGGGCATTCTTGCAGTGTGTGTAAACATGGGAGGCTTCGGACATCAAACATCAAAGTTATCATTAAAATACACTCATTTGACCACTACAGAAATATGAGATTTTTGTTTTTAACCCATTGATTGATCATTTTCATCAGTCAAAAACAAATGTCTTCAGTGTACAGCAAAAACAAAACAACTGGCCTTGTTGTTTTAATATTTTTGGCAAAGAATGTAAATCAGTTCAGTATGTGTAGCCAGGTCAACAATATGGGTATCAGCAAAAACCTGATAGATTAACTCTATGGACAAGGACCACACCAATCACGTGGGGCAGTAACAAAAACATCAACAAGTAGTCATGGCTCCAGGGCAGAGGCACAGCCAAAACGCTCATGGCTGGAGGGCAACGAGTGACACAGTCCTCAATGGATGTGGGCTCATCAGAAGAAAAATAAAAGAGCTGCTTGCTGGAGGAAAAGGGAGAAAAGATGCCAGAAGCACAACAATCTTGTGAAACCATGCAGTAATCCTTATTTTCTCACAGCCTCATGACAACTGCCCTCCAGCTCAGTGCTACAGTCTCCTAAGTCTAGCTAAAGAAATCCCCAGCGCCAATGCCATTTCAACCTGTCAATTCCAGAGCTACTACTGTTTCACCACTCACCTATAAAAATTAAGGTAAACAATTTTACTTTTCACGATTAACATAAACAGTTTCCTACTATGAGATTCAACTGCCTATATTTATATAATTTAATATTKTTTTTTTTTTTTTTTTTTTGGAATATTTTTAGTTTTTTTATCTTTCAAATACCCTATGTGTTTGACAAAAGAGCAACGAATTAAAATCATACTGATGGCCGGATCAGGAAGCAGAAACATGATTGCAACAAATTTTAACAGAAAACATGGCATGAACAACAGTAACAACCCTGTAAAAATTCCAACTAGATACATGTTGAATGAATTAATATTGTACTTCTTACAGTAGAATATTTATCGAGACGACAGGTAACCTTGTGTTCTTGAAAACTTTGGAAACAGATTGAAAGTTGAGCCAGCAATTTATCTTTCCTGAGATGCAATCACGTGATTTTATAAAACCCCCACATTATCTTTGCTAGTTTTTAAAAATGGTTATAATAATGTAATATCCAGTATAAGAATCTGTAAGATACTGATAAGCATCTGGTGTTATCCAGGTATTTTATTGACCTTTAAGCAAAATAAAACCTGTATTTTCTTGTTTTATGCAGATCACTGTTTTAATTTTGCTTAGTTTGGGAAGAATAAAGTTTTTTTTTTTTTTTAAGTAATGTTTGTGTGTTTTAATTGTTGGGGTATTATTAGGCTAACATGTTTTTATAGAAAAACAATCAATTGAAACAACTACATCAATGGGCTAAAATGGGAGACAACTTACCCTTTTTAGTAGATGAAAAGCTCGGCTAAGTCAACCCTAGAGAAATATAATTAATTGAGCCCACAACCAATACTACTGCTGACTTAAATATTTGAATTTCAAGTAGAGTTAACATTTAATTTTGTACTGCATACATGTTGTGTCACCTAAAGAGCAATGTAAAATATCTTGTTTGGCCAGCAAATTCCACAAAAAGGTGAGTAAACTTTAAAAATTTACAGTACAGTATACAGCATACAGCATATATATATATATATATTGAAGATATTTGTGAAGAAAAAGAATTTGAAGAGACATAAGATGAGTCTTAGAACACATCAAGATTGTTTTTGTAATTTTTGTCTGTCTGTGTGTCTGTCTGTCTGTCTGTTTGTTTATGCACGTACAGTAATAACTAAAAACTGAATGAATTTTAATGGGGTCTTCACAGTTTTCACAGCTTGAAATAACACTTACGCTTTTGTTCATCGCAAACGGCCCACAGGACGAGAAGATATGCTAATTTTAAATTAAAATGCAAAACGCTTTCATATTATAAAAAATCGACCTTAAAAAAGTTCATCTCAAAATTCTAACTTTTATTTTAATATGTGCTTATGAGTGTGCAATTCAAATCTTGATAAACTCGATCTCACCTTAATTCTGTGCACAAATAAAAAAATAACAATTAAAATTTTAAAACAGCATAATATAAATATATATAAATATAATGTACATAAAATATAATGATTAAAATATATATAATTCTATTATACTGTTTTCAACTCTTATCCTTTATGAGTTTGCACTGTTCCGAGGTTTTACATCGGAAGAGAAATGGTAGTTCAGAGTTGCCAGGTCGTAACGAATGAAACATTAAAAAACCCCTGCAGTCAATTTTTTTTTCATTCTGTGTAGGTTCACCAGGTGCACCATGGTATCCTCACATTTATAATTTGTTATAACTACACTATGTCTTTTTACAATCATAAATCCTTCATAAATCTCTTTTTCCTTTCTCAGTCTCTGCTGAATTTCTTTGAACCAGAAAAGGTTCTGTACTTTGTGGATACACTGTCTTTACTTACTTTTTTGTTGTGTGTGGAAATGTACTTGATTTATTTATTTCTATTATTTGCTTAAAAACAAGGTAATCATGACCACAGAATATTGTTAAACTAACTCACAATAACTGCACCCACCGGGTTTTTACATTCATCAATCTCATTTTACCAAAATTTCCCTGGTACTGCTCTGTGGTTGAACACAAATGAAATAATGAAATTATTAGATTTTTTTTTATTTACCTCTTTCTATGTTTCAAAATAGCTTGATGAGCAGAACATCATATTAAACCCTATGGATTAAGAATTGGGTGTTACTCAAGTTCATGTGCATGTGAAGGCAGATGAGCAATGTTGGCCCATTCTTTGCAGTTATAACAGCTTGAACTCTTCTGGGAAGGCTTTTCAAGGTTTTGGAGTGTGTGTATGGGAGTTTTTGACCATTCTTCCAAAAGCACATTTGTGAGTTCAGGCACTGATGTTGGACAAGAAGGCCTGGTCTCTGCTTTAATTCATCCCAAAGGTTTTCTAACATGTTAAGGACAGGGTTCAGTTCCTCCACACCAAGCTCACTCATCCCTGTCTTTATGGACCTTGCTTTGTGCACTGGTGCACAGTCAATATCTAATTTCTTATTTTCAAGTGGTGGCGTGCTTTACACCACTGTATCTGATGCTTTGCATTGCACTTGGTGATGTAAGGCTTAGATGCAGCTGGTCGGAAATAGAAACCTATTCCTTGAAGCTCTAATCTGAATGCCACATGAAGTTTGGAGGTCTGTAGCCATTCAGTCTGCAGAAATTTGGCAAACCTCTGTGCACAGCATCCGCTGACCTTGCTCTGTGATTTTACATGGCCTAACCCTTTTTGGCCTACTGTAGATGCTATTGTTCCCAACTGCATCCAGTTTGTTATAAGACAACTAATAGTTGACTGTGGAATATTTAGTTGCAAGGAAATTTCATGACTGGACTTATTGCAAAGGTGGCATCACAGTACCACGCCGGAATTCGCTGAGCTCCTGAGAATGACCCATTCCTTCACAAGTGTTTATAGAGTCGGTCTGCATGATTTTATAAACTGTAACCATGAAAGTGACTGGAACACCTGAATTTCATGAGGTTGATGAGTGACTGAATACTTTTGATAACATAGTGTGTATAAGTATATATAATTTTTTTGTGTGCATTTCCGTGTCATTGCCTGATCACTGAAGTTGTTTGTTTAATCTAAATTTTTAAAAGACACAGTTTTTTCATTGAAAATTCTTTCATTGGAAACATTGGTTCAGCAACAACAAGAGCTATTATGATAAGTATAGGTCAATGACTCTTATAGAATGATTACCTCAGTCTCTAGGAACTCTTAATTCTGGCGGAACCATAAAAGTCATCACCCTTATGTGCATAAATGTGACAATGTTTGTGATCTGCTTGTCCTTTTTCTTCACAGGCTGTAATTTGAAATTATTTATTTGTCAAACAGCCTCATGAAAGTGAACTTAAGGGTCATTCACATTGCATTCTAGCATATAGAAAAGCAGTTAAAGGTGAACACCTTGCTTGAGTGCTGTGAT
The DNA here is from genome assembly GCA_003987875.1 of Clarias batrachus. Taxonomy (NCBI): domain Eukaryota; kingdom Metazoa; phylum Chordata; class Actinopteri; order Siluriformes; family Clariidae; genus Clarias; species Clarias batrachus. Next base: position 34,131 of record QMIH01002336.1, on the reverse strand, counting down.
TTGGTTCTGTATGTTAACAAATTTCCTTTGAAAACAGGCAAAAAAAAGCAAAGGTACTTAACTGGGTCAATGGAAGACTACTATGTATTTTAATAATTTTCCCAGAAGTAATAAACTTTAAAATTGAAAAAAAAAAAAAACATCTACCAAACTAGATTCTTTCTTGGCTTCCATAACACCTGGAACAGATGCAAAAATATCAGAAACATCTAGTTGATTTCCGTGACACGTTAAAGGGCCAGTAGTTTTTCTTTTTCCCATTTTTTTTGGCAGCCCTGTATTTTGAACTGACAACCTCCAGGAGCACATATCACTGTTTACCTGCTGAGCTTTCCCTGCCTCATGTAAAATAACCCTGCACTAGAATCTTAGTGATTTTACAAAATATGTTAATATGACATTCAAAATTAGCCTGGTGAATTTTGAATTTGGTTACTGAGTGACACCCAGTCACAGGGGATCTTGGCAACAAAATGTATTATTTGTCCTCTATTGATGGCACTCTTCACACTGATTGCTGAGTGACTCATCATTTTGAATAAAACTGCTATCTGTTTTCATCCATCAATGTTGCTTCTAACTACAGGGCAGTGTCACAAAAGATCATAAGAAATACTGTGCAAAATTTTGCTTTTAAAAATCAAGTGACTTCATAAAACGAAGAAAATGATCACAGAGTAAATAAACCGTATTCAGGTGTAACAGTGTATATGATTCTGTGGACTAACACAGCAGGAAGCTGCATCACAACACCCCATACAAAAAGGGACACTGTAAACTATGACTAGGACCGTTTATTTATCTGGAATATTTGCAAGTCCCTGGGTTTCACTGGTGACATGGATGTTTTTTTCTGCTACTTCAGTAAAGTAAGATTTATTATTACAGTAGATGTACTGTATGGTATGAAATTCAACTGTAACAACACAGTTTTCATCTGTACAAACGAGAAGGCATTCTACATTTAGTAAGTCATTCATTTCCCTGTAACGACTTTTGACGGGGCCATGTATTGTACAACTTTAAATAAGAATCTTCTTAAGATAGGTCATGGATGGGTCTCTAAAGGCAAAAACAGAGTGGGACAAGAAGAAGCACATTAAGGTCCTGGAGTGGTCTAGCCAGGCTCCAGACCTCAATCCTATAGAAAGTTTATGAAGTCAGCTAAAACTATGAGTTGCCAAGTGACAGGCAAGAAACCTTAAGGATTTAGACAAGACCTGTAAAGAATAATGGACAAAAATCTCTCCTGCTATGTGTGCAAACCTGGTAACCAACTACTGCTTGCCAACAAGGGTTTCTCCATCAAGTACAAAGTCATGTTTTGCTTGGGGATCACATAGTTATTTCACTTAGTGAAATGCAACTCAATTTATAACATTTGTATAATGTGCTTTTTCTGGATGTTTGGTCAATATTCTGTCTCTATCCTTTAAAATAAACTCATGATAAAAAATTATCGTCCCTTCATTTCTTTACAAAATCTGCATAGGATTAAATAATATTTTTTCCTACTGTATGATAGAGAACAAAGAGACACATACATAAGGGAAAGTTTACACAATGTCAGAAAACCATAACCACACTGACCTTGCCTTTCTTTGTTTAATCTAGAAATCATTTAGAAAAATATCATGAGTAAACGTTATATTCAATATACAGCTTATAACACAGTCTTACAGTAGAAGTCTCCTTCGTTTTCACTCTCTGTTTTGAAGCTTTGAATGCCTGTAATATGTGCCTCATGCTCAGACTTAAATGGGTTTTGGAGAGGTTTGACAGCATGGAGATGACTTTTGAACAGGTCCTTCATAGGAATGGAATGGCAGATCATCTCTTTTTAGTGTGACTGTCCTAGCAGGATGCTGTTCTTGCCTTTTTCTTCGGCCTGACACACACACCAATGTAAAATCAGTCACATATTTTTTTTGTTTTGTTTTTTACAAGAAACACCAAGGTCCTTTAAGAGATGTAAGTGCATCTAAATAAACTTTACTTGACAACTGTAACTCTTAGCAAGATCAAGGTTAAAATAGCAGTAGCAATATTATTAAAGTTTTTGGATATTTTTGGAAAATTCTAGTTTTTAAAGGTCCACCTACATAAGAATGTGTCTGGATAAGTAACTAACATGACTGAACAGCTATCTTTTATTCGTAATTATTACTAATTAGATCAATGTAAAAAAAAAGACACTATGAATAAGAAGTGGTTGTTTTTTAATTCATAATGATGCTTCACAGTACCACTTGTGACTAGCATGCCGTCCTTGAAACAGATTTCTTACGAATAGATGCTGTTTATATGCACCATTTTTACATCCATCCATCCATCCATTCTGCTCAAATGTTTGCGATCTCTTTCTAACTCCATTGTTGTTTCATTGTTTTTCTTTCTTTCTACATTGTAAAGCAATACTAAAAGTGTCACAAATATGCAATAATCTCCTTTAAGCAGTTAATAGCAGTGTAATTACTCATGATCCGTAAAGCCCTTATAACGGCTCTAATCAGAGGTGCTGTTAATTGGTGATTTTTGAGGCTGGTAACTCTAAAAGCATTTTTCCTCGGCCGCAGGGGAAATATACATATATATGTATATACACACAGGGCTGGAGGGCACGAGGTAGGGTATGCCCTGAAAAGGGCCCCAATCTATCACAAGGCACACATATACACACTCATTCACACCCTACAGGCAATTAGGGGAATGCCAATTAGCCTAATTAGCATGTCTTTGGACTGTGGGAGAAAACAACACCACGCAGAGGAAACCTATCCATCATGGAGAGAACATGCAAACTCCATGTACAAAGATACAGGAATCAAATCTGGCTGTAAATCGAACCCAGACCTTGGAGATGCAAGGCTACAGTAATAACCACTTTTTTAACCAAAATTGTAGGGGGTTCGATAGAAATGGCAGCAAACAGCAAGTTTTTGCACCATTTGTTGTACGTCATCAGTAATTTGTTAAAACATCATAACAATTGGCATTAGGAGATGTGAGATCACAGTGTCAAGCAACAAAAGTCACCAAGAATTTAATTTCAGGATGGTTTTATGAACAGTTAAGGAATGTGGCCACAGTTGGGGTTTCATTATCGAGACCAAGGGTGATGTCCAATTAGCCCCCTCCCTCCTTATATCATACTGTAATTCTGAGTGAGATCTTCACCGTCAGCACCCTGCCTCACATACAAACTAGAATAATGGTTCCACAAGATTAATTGACCCACATGGTGACATGAAAAATGTAATGTGCAAACAAGTGATAGAAAACCGATCGCGCAAATGTTATCATCACTCTGAATTTGCTGTCCCTGGCATGTCGCACATATCTAAATCTGCCTCTGAGCTGACCCATTATTCAGACTAGATGATTGTTTCAACTAACAACCATTCTTTACTTTATAAAGGATGTATTGTATGAATAATAATTTTTCCATTTTAAAATGTACACTGATCAAGTTTGACAGCTGTAAGGTTATTGTTAATTGCCCTGCTAAACCTAATGCAAATGGAATTACTCCAGGAAAAAAAGTTCACTTTTAAGTTATAAAAATATGTGCTCAAATTGACAGGTTAACAGGCATCAAAAAATGAGCGGCCACTTCTTGACAGTTACCTTGAAACCACATTACACACTCATTAACATGCCAGTACTTATATCATGGACAGAAGGTCGAGGAGATTACGGAGGACACTGACAGAATATACAGAGAAATGTTATATATTCTTAGTATTTTTTTACAAGATGTTTGAACTCATCATCACCTGATTTAGATGTTGCAAGAAATGTGCAAGAAATATCACGCATTTCTATTTTACACTGTCTAAATATCGTGTTTTTAATCTTTTAGCTATCTTTCGTCCATACACTCACTATCTAGGAGAACATCACGATTCTGCTCAGTTGTTCATTTTGGTCATCATTAATTAAGACTGCCTTGACATTTTGACCTCATTGGCACTGGGGATTTTGATGGGCTGTGAAGAGCTCATAGAGTCTGGATTGAAGCCCAGGTTTTTTCCTCCTGTTTGGTCATCTGCAGTGTTTGATGCATGACAATTTAAATCCCCTCTTCTAATTAAATGCGATCTACACTTGAGCTAAATGACATTTTTACAGAAGGCTATCAGGTACCTTGAAGACAAGGTGACATTCTGCATTCCATTATATTGGATTAGAACAGGTGAGGGGACGCTGATATAGGGGCCCCCTTCAGCAAAATCTGCTTTTTTTAAACTTTGTAAAATCATCAGTAGAGATGTGCAGTCAGCTTGGAGGAATCAAAGGGATTTGGGGCTTAATTCACAGCTTAGTCACTACATCCCCGATGTCAGCACAATGCAAAGTTCAGCACTAAATCATTAATAAAATAATGTCATCACTGCACCTTGCAGGGTTTGGTGAGTACAAAGAATTCTAATTTGTGGTCAGTGCCCGAGCTTTCCTTGATGTACGTTTTTGACCTTTTTAATATTTGTGCATGCAGAATAAGGGGTTTGGCAAAAATGCAATTAACTTTGTGATAGAGCTACAGTGCCCTACAAAATTATTGGCACTCTTCATTAAAATGAACAAACATGAATATGACACGCATAACATGTAACAAATTATATCTGGTCCTTTGTCATATACTGATGCTGCATAATTTTATTTACTGTAAGCGCATTTTAAACACATTAAGCTTGCTTGCTTTTGCAATTATTAATGGCCTTGCACATATTGTTTAGTGAAGCTTCCCCTGGAGAGAGTAATAGAAATAAACTATTTTTCTGCAATATCCAACAGTTATCTTGTTTCATGTGTCCATTCAGAACACTTCAAGCTCTTTTTAACCATTAAAAGGTTTCTTAACTGCTAACACATGTGGATCTTCAATTCAGACCACAGAGGCACTGTAGCATTTAAATCTTAATACTGGTATCATGATTCATACAAAACCTTGATTTTGTACTGTGTTTAATATTTCTCTGTTAATATGGTTGCATGGTACAGTATGTTATGGAAACACTTTTCCAGGGACAATGCAAAGAAAACGTCTCTTGTCTTATAATCCACTAAAAAAAGGAGATGTCATTGTTGTGAACTGCTTTCCAGCTAATAATAGATAGTAATACTAACTTTAACAGTTGCCCGTAAGGTTAAAGCTCACAAACAGAATTAAGTGTTCCTTTCTGTTCAACTCCTGGCATAGCTTGTCACCTAGTCCTTTCCTGGAGGTGTCCTTGTGTACTATCAAGTAGCAGTCAATGTCTGGACTTCTCAAAACTTATGATAGCCCCTTCTATGCCTGGAATGCTTGTTTCATTGCATCAATCTAGCACATTTGGTCAGAAGCCCATTTTTTGTTAGTTCAGTGAGGGGGGAGTTTAAAGATGAAAAGAAAAAGGCAAAAATCAACTGTAGTGCTCCAGTAGCCCTAAGAAAGCATGTACCTGCTTTTTGGTTGTAGACCGACTGGGTTAATCTAAGACAGCCTCAATCTTCTCCGTTAAATTTTCCTAAAATGTTTGGCTCTTCCAACTAAAACTAAAGGTAAGCTGCGCAAGACATCTACAATATGGCAATATGTAATTTGCAAAATAAGAATTTGTGGGAAGTTTTCATGAAAGCTTTTTTGAGGTGCTTGTCAGGTAGTTGCTTTCAGACATTAGGTCTTAATAGCTTGATTTTTATTGATTTGTGAAAGTTGTTATAGGTGAGGTTTTTCAGCAGTGTCTAGACAATCACCTTTAAAGACAAGAGTTTTCTTTGACTTTCCTTAAAGCCTGAAATAAATCAGGAGGTAGATCTGAACATGATGTTATTTCTTTGCTGTCTACTGCAGTACAATGTGACATGAAAGCACGAGTATTTAACAATAACAAATAAAAATAATATAAATATTTCTATAGAATGTCAAAGAGAATAATAGGATTTTATTCTATAACAGGATTTTGTAAAAAATAAAAAATATATATACAAATATTTATTTTATTTTATTTTATTTTTTTGTGAAATGGTCATGAATATTGCACCTACTGGTCAGACCTGTTTCCCAAGGAAGCTACAGCTGGACAGAGCATTGCTGTGTCATGCATTAGGAAACATACAACAGCACAAGACAAAAGAGAGATAATGACGCTGTACAAGACTCAGTGGCGGCCGGTGCAAAAATTTTGGAGGGGTGGGGGGGGGCGCAAACAAAATTAAAATTAAACTTTTTAATGCTCGCCTGTAAATAGCCATTTATCAGGTGATTAAGCATCATTACTACTGTACTAGCATAAAATAAAGGCATTACTCACATGACTCGCGTCAACCAGCTCTGCTTGCCATAAAAAGTGCTGGAAAAGACTTGTTGAAAATGGTCCAATGACAAGAGCCCAAATATTTAAAAACAATATTGATTCGCTAAGAATAAAAGTGGAAGGGTTCAGGGCGCACAGAGCTGCGCCCAAAGGATGATTTGACGAAATCCAATCAGAACTCAGCCTCAGGTCACATGCTTTTCAAAAACGTACGTTTTTGTCCGGCGCCCCGCGTACACGAACACAAATGAACGTAATACAGATGTTAATTACATGTTAATGGAGCACACTTTAAGAGGGGCGGTGCCCCTGCACCCCGTATTGACCAGCCGCCACTGACAAGACTTGACTTTTTTCTTAAACAAGGCAAACTGTAACAAGGCGCGGTTAAATAAATAAATAAATAAATAGTGTGGCACTTCTTCATCGCTATATGACAGTTACAACATACAGTCTGACTGATGACGTATGTTAAGTGTTAGTGATAGTTTCAATAACAATGTATTGTGACAATTGGAATTTTATGTAAAGAGGTCAAACAAGCAGAGTAATGGAAGAAGTGAACTGTACCTATGCTGTTATACTAAATATCATAATTCTTGTAATTGTGCTTGTCCAATGAAATTTATGCACCTGTACAAATGGTTTTATAACTTGATATATTATTATTATTCTTAAATGGAATTCCATTGCTTTTTTTGGAATGTATTTTCTGTTCAGCCCAAAACATACATTTCAATGTAATGTATTTTTCAGGACATCAAACACACAAACCATGCTAAAGGATTCAGTGCTGCTAACACATCACTACATGCACATAACTAAAATCTTCATATTGCTTTAAGTGATAATATATTAACATTGTACATGTTAATGTATTAATATGTCTCATGCTGCTGTTTGGCTAAAAATGTTTCATCTTGAATGATAGCAATTTATACACAGTTTGTTTACCTTATACAGAAAAAAAGTATAACTGAGAATTTAAATGTTGCAAAATTTCTTTTTTATCATGGATTTTGCACCTTTTCACATTCCTGTAGCCTTAGCTAGAGTTATTGCCTAACATGTTACCACATTCATAGTCATTGCTGATTTAGGGGTAGCAATACCATTAGCACATTTGCCAGCCTTGGAACAGGGAGTGTGTTGAGCAGGCTGTAGGGAAGATCAATGAAGGACAAGGCCCTTTGGTAGCATTAGACTGTGAAGCACATTCTAGCTTGCAGCGCTTGTTATATGAGCTCTACCCTGTTAGCTTTGGGGATATAAGGAAAACATTTAGCCATATAATGTATACCAACCTGGTTTATTGGTGGTAGTTTATGAAGTGCTAAAGACATTTCTCCATCTAATGATGTTTCTTTGGGGACCATCTTTCAGGGTGTGAAGTTTCTCAGGGTTGCAGTTGAGCCCAGAACAGCCTCAGATATTATTTTAATAAGAGCCTATTCTACAGATTTTGTTGTAATATTTAGATTTTTGTCCAGGAAATTGGCAGGCGTTTTTTTCTATGCATTCAAATGAGTTGAGGCAGCCCATTAATAGCAGGCTATTCATAAAACAAGGATTCGCTATGAAAGAGAAATTTTTGCTGGAGGGCAGAATCCTGATCCTCAACAAGCCAAAATACACATTAGTTTCTCTGTCTATCCAACATTTTCATAACTATTTATGTGACCCAGTATTTTATTAAAAGAAAGTAAGGTTAAGGTTAAGATTAGTAAAAGTTAGAAGTTTTTAGTAGAAAAGTTCACTCACTCACTCACTCACTCACTGTCTATACCGCTTTATCCTGAATACAGGGTCACGGGGGGCCTGGAAGACTTATGGTGCGAGGCGGGGTGCACCCTGGACAGGGTGCCAATCCATCTCAGGGTGCACACACACACAATCACACACTATGTGCAATTTGGGAATGCCAGTTAGCCTAATCGGCTTGTCTCTGGACTATGGGAGAAAACCAGAGTATCCGGAGGAAACCCACCAGGTAATTATTCATATTTTTAAACTTCTATTATTTTAAAGTCATTAAATCACCTTTTTTTCATAAGTTTCTTATGAGTAATATGTATTCGGTAGATTTCTGGTCTGATGCATCCCTGTAATAATGTGAGGTCTCGGGCATGCTAAACCAAGCACAATGCTAAGGAAAAAGGGCATTATGCATTTTCTGCCCCTCCTTGCATCTACACTTGCATTTAATTATCAAACTCCATGAGAATTTTTAAATCCACTTTTGTAATCATGCTTTTAATAGCTCACAGTTGCGCCTTTATTATACCCGTATCTGTTTTATTTGTACCTGTATTGTTTTATGTGGCTTATTATTAAGTCTATATATGATTATGTAAGTCACATGAAGTTTGTGATGGATTAGTTCTAGCTCTAGAGACAGATAGGGTAAAGCCCCACCATATACTGTAAATCAGCTGTTTGTTAAGCTTTATAAAGTCCTAAAATAATTTGGAGGGAACAACAAATTAACATAGTTGCCATGGCAGATTTTTCATTTACGTGATAATTTTTTGTCTAGATGTTCTGCAATCTGCAGCATGTTCGCCAAACCCTTGACCTCCACAGAGGTAATGATGCACCTAGTGATAAAAAAAATGAGGCCTATTGGGGCAGGGATCATGCCAACTGTTTATTGAGAGGGAGATAGCTGACAGGACAGTTACTGACATGATTGACACAACATGGCTGTGGATTTTACATCCAACTGGGGCAATTTAAAAATGTTCTTTCCAAGATTAGGTGTAAAGCAAAGGATATCAATTAAGTCAAAAAATCCAAAGTGTAGGTGCTTGAATTTTTTTTGAACTAGTTAATCTTGAAAGTCATTAGATAGTAGGCTGAGTGTATTAGGATGTTAATTTAGTTTTAGACTGTGTTGTTATTAATTGCACTCCAGAACCTATGTGGGCAAGCCACTGCTGCAATTACCATACTCTAACTAAAAGTGGATTAATACATTTTAACCATGCATGACCATAAGAGGACAATTCTGAGTGAAAACAAACTGAGTACGAATCATGTTCAATAGGCAGTATTGTCAAAAAAGATTTCTATGTTACATACCAACCTTGGCAGCATAATTCAGCATTCACCTTGGGAGGCTGCCATAGATTTTAGTTTATGAGATCACTGAAGTAACCTCAATCATTCAAGTGCACATGCATCTTTGCTTCAGTGCTTCCCATCTCCACTTGCACTGAAATGTTGGTATCACTGGTCTGCAATCTCAAATATCATGTTACATCATGTTTTTCTTACATAATTAAATTATGTAATCAATGTAAATTATTGTTTTGTTTCATTACTTTGGTATAAATAAATGAAACATAAAAGTGATCATAAGATTTGAGATTGCTTAGGCTTAATGTAAACAAGGGCCCTGCTTATGAGTGAGTTTATGAATGAGGTTTATGACTGTGGTTATAAATAAGGTTTAAAGCAAAAGCTATAGTCTCTAAACTTGCCTATTATCTATTAGCTATTTATTATTGGTTTGTTACATAACTCTTTCTGAATAATTTCCCATTAATGTTTATAGAGATCTGTAAGCCTGTAAGATCTGTAACCAAGTGCACAGCCTTTTACCTGACCATTGCTTATGTAAAATTTAAGTCAGTGTTAACAAAATAAAAAAGGTAAAGAGGGATGCAAAGTTTTATTAAATGCTTTGATGTGATTCGGGTTGGACTGGAACATAAATTAGTGACTAATATTTAAGTTCTGTAAATGAAACTTATTAATTGGTGAAATCCTAAATTTTGAAAATCCTTAGCTAATATTCATAATAAAATATTATATCTATGCTTACAAATCTTGGTAACTTGGTAATGATTTCTTATAAATCTAATTTCTATAGAAATAAAAAATATATAGTTGGTTAAATATCCCTTAGCAAGTTTCCCCTTTAGGAGACACTTCGAGTACCCATTGACCAGCTTCAAATAGGAGTTCAATTAGATTTGTTTGTTTCCTGGCACAGTTTTGATAGAGTTTAGGTTTTAAAAGCTTAATTTTAGCCTGCTTTATCAGGGTCCTGTTCAAAAGTTTCAATTATGCAGCTGATAATTTGAGTTATGCTGAAAAATTCTGGGTTAATGTTCCTTCTAAACAACCCCAAAGCATGATGCTATAGTGTTCTTGCAGGTGAATGCCTCACCTTTACCCCTTCAAACATCATTCTGGTCAATTTTTTTTTATCCCAGAAAATTGGTCCAACTGCAAACTATGGAAATTTGTAAACATGGCTCCTGGGTTGTTTTTGACCATCCAAACCAATTTCCCCTCAGCTGAGAATGACAGTTTGTCAGTTTCTGCCTATATATACTGTATATGTATATCAGACCTGTGCTGAGCAGCTTGGATTGAGCAGCTTGACCATTGTACTGTGTTATTGTTAAAAAAAAACTCTGAACTTTCATTATATTAATACTTTCACTGGATAAATAATCTAAGTTTGTATATTTTTGTTACAGTATGTACTTAAATTGTCAAGACAGAACCTTATTCATTTCTGACAGTGTGCTCCAAGAAATTTAATTTACTTTTACCAAGAAAAAAGTTTTAGATTAAAGAATGTATTCTATCTGGATGTAAAAAGAGATAATGTAGAGCAAGTGGGTAAAAGCTAGAGTCAATTTACATTTAAAGCTAATCCATGCCCCTTTTAAATAAATCAAATGGAATCAACAAAATTATCTGTCATATCGACTGCTGACAAAATAAAAAGTGATCAGAATGAAATAATATTATGAAACTGTAAACATTAATGCATGCATTATGCATTTATTGTTAATTTTAAAGCTATTTTATGTCTAATCATGACTTTTAGGTGACGAAATATATGAAAAATAAGACTAAATCTTAGTAGTAATAGCATAGTAAATCATAATTTCTTAGACATTATTTTTTTATTTAAGCTTTCTATTTTATATATCTAAAAGTCTATCTTAATGTTAAAGTACAATACCTTTCTTCTGAATCACTGCAAGGGCTGACATCCATTGTGAGTTAAAGTCCCTTACTGGGACCTGTCACAGTCAGGAGAGCAGCTTTGCAAGATATTGGAAAGCTCAATGTTTTAAAATATCATGCATACCTCTGTCCAGTTTTTTATTAGAAAGCATGATACACTGGAAATTCCCAAAGGAATTAAACAGATTTATAACTTAGAAGTGGAAGTATTTATTATGGACTTTTGCTGCATATTTCAGAACAAGAAGAGGGGAGGTGGCAAAGCATGAGTGGCATTGTCAGTAGCATAGGCAGAAAATGTTTTGCAAACTGCAAATTAATCATATGCCATTTGGGTTGTAGTCTACATAACATCAATTTAGATTTTTATTGAACTTTATTTATGTATTTATTTACACACTTTTGTATTAACGCAACTTGGTGAATGCAAAGATTAAATTGACAAAATTAGCACATGAACTGTTGATTGTGTGGCACAACACACCAGTGCCCTCGTTCCCAATTTGAATCACGGGCACGCAGATGCTGGCTCATTTTCTGGTGTTGCTACATTGCCACCTAGTGATAGCCATACACACCTCTTCACGTTGTCATCCAGGAATTACAGAATCAAAACTATCTGTGAAACATGGCTTAAAGGATTTGCTAACTTCCACTTTGTGCAGTCCTTGGAAGAACTTTTTGAAATGTGGTAAGACAGAGAAAGTGAAAATGTGCTAATTAAACCAGACATTTTTAATAATATTACTTGAAGTAATTCAAATTCTTATTACCTAATCAGTTGAATTACTCACTCCTGTAACAGATCTGTTTTGGGTTTTGTGTAGCTTTTTGTTCTTGTTGTCCAGTGATTGCTGTTGTGTCAAAGTAAGTCTATCAGAAAGTGAACTGGTAAATTAAATTTTTAATATTTAATCTGCAGTCAGTGTAGTACCTGACAAACAGGGTTATTACTAGACAAAGCCTATTTTTTCATGAAAAATGTCTATTGATACAACAACAATAGCTGGTTAATAATGCATTAAGTGTGGAGCTCAGCTAGAGATTGTTCATGGCATTTCTTTTTTGCAGTCTGAGTCTGAAGAAACTTTTTGGAGGGCTCATGGTGAAACATGAGCAGCAAACATGAGGAAAATGTAGTGTCCATGACAATTCTGCCCTAATATTGCATTTATTTACCGTACATTACATAGTTTAAGTCATACAAATGTCATCCTTCTGTCACTTTCATCAAAACATTAGAATCCAATGTTTCATGAAGATAAACAGCTCCTTTTCTTTTAGCCGTTGTCTCATTCTTCTACAGTGCAGGTTAATATGTCTATGTCATTTTCACTGAAATTCTGTTCCTATTAATTATCTTTAATTAATGTGTAACCTTGCTGACCTTGGTGGTTTACGTTTTGCAGATTTTAAAGTAGTTGAGAATGACATGTTCGGCATTGAATATGATTAACTAAGCTCATTGTTATTTCAGGGTTTATTCTTAATCACATTACTATTTTACATAAAAAGGTTTAATTTAACACAGAAAAAAAAATTGTTTCAGCTTCCAGCTGACCAACCAACTAACCAACCAAAAAAAAAAAAAAAACTATTATTCTTAGTCTTATTGTGAATGCACCAATTAAAAGAACCCTAAACCTTTTGCTTGTATGTACTCATAATATTCTTAATTGTGGTAATTATAATAGTACAACTGGGTATTTTTCTATTTAATAAAAAAAAATGTAAGTTCAGTTTCTTTATAAATCCACATCATTCTGTAAGTCATTTTATTTCCCAGGTAAAATATTGCCAACTCTAGATGCAAATATATTCACTAAACATAATTAAGTTAAATTAAAGCTAATCTTCTAAATATGATAAATCATTAATGGTTTCATTGTGCTATATTACAGAGACAAAACAACCAAAATGCAACATTTCTTCCACTGCCCAAATAGGTCTGAAACATACTCGACACATAAGTGTAGCTAAAAACATCTCTTCAACCATTTGTTCTATGGATTGATATTGTTCCATGTTATGTCTCTAAGAAAGGTATTTGATATGAATTGTGCCTCTAAAGCAGCATTTCAGAAATGGCAGATGGTGTCACTGCAACATCGATATCTAATTACAGCAACATCTACGATGAACACTGTACTCTATGTATGCATTGAATACATTTTGTAATGGCTTAAATAATTTATTTGTGTCTTACCATCTTAGCACTACTCTAGCACTACACTACCTTCCAGCATAGGGGATTTTGCTGTGCAGTCAATAAACCAATCATAAATGCCACTCAATTCAATCTTGTTGTGCCTGCTTGGTGCTGAACATGCATTTGAGACCTTCAACCCAGACAAAAACTACATTGCACTTCAGCTTTAAAAAAATCAGTGCACAAAAAGTTATCACATATAAAGCTATCCTTATGGGAACCAATAAAATTCAGAAATTACTCAGTGTGGAATGAAGAATGAAGCAGTGTGTCGGGCTCCCTATGTGCTCACCACAGAATAATAACCTCAGTTGCCAATGAGCACCAAGTCAGTGGCAGAAATGTGTTTGAGAGGATGAGTTGAATGTCCAACTGAAATAGAACAGTTTCAAGTGATGTTCTGCATGCAAGTGAATTAATAATGAAGCTTTAGCACCACGGTGATGAAACCCATGCTACCTGGTCAGGGAACTTATATATCATATCATAATAACCACAGGAATGTAGGGATGGATTGGAGTGCTGATCTCACATGTAATAAATCTAGGTTGCAGAATGTGCAGATACATCCTGCTTTTCTGCGACCTGCTTCCCTCAATGACTATCGCACTGTAGCCCTGACTTCAATAGTGATGAAGTGTTTTGAGCAGCTGGTCAGAGACTTTATCATCTCTTCAATATCCAACACACTAGATCCACTACAGCTCAACAGATGAGGCCATCTCTCACCTTCTTCATACATTACTTACCCACCTGGACACTAGGAGGGGGAATATTAAAATTCTCTTTGTCTATAACAGGTTGGTATTTAACACTATAATTCCCTCCATACTCCTCACCCAGCTAGATTCCATCTTTGTAAATTTCTCAGTTTCCTAACTGGCAGACCACAGCCAGCAATGATGGGCAGACATGTCTCAGCCTCCCTCACCCTCAGAACTGGAGAACTTGTTTCTGAGCCCCCTGCTGTATTCACTATACACCTATGACTGCATGGCCACTGCATGCAAAACAGAGCTCTACAGAGGGTGGTGAGATCAGCTGAGTACATCATTCCTACTAAGCTCCCTGACCAGCACTCAATCTACAGCAAGCGGTGCTGGGCTAAGGCCAGGAAGATTGTGAAGGACCTCAGCCACCTCGACAATGTTCTCTCTGTTGCAGTCAGGAAAATTATTCAGCTCCTTAAAAGCCAAGACAAACCTCAAGCGGCACAGGTACGTGCCAGCAACACGGCATAGGTCAATAATGTAAAAAATAAAAATAAAAAAACAGATTTTGCTTATATAAAAGCCTAACGGTGAGGATTCAGACTTGGGTACTTGGATTTTGTCATGTAGAACAAACGTAGTGTAGTGCTAGTATGTTCAAAAGTTCATAAAAGGTCAATTTTGCCACTATCAGAATATGTGAATAAAGTTGCAAAAGTGGAAAACTTTCAAAATTAGCATATTATTATTATTATTATTATTATTATTATTATTATTATTATTTGGTCATAGAAACAACTGAAAACAACCATAGAAACATGTGAGCATGTGTATTTGTACTATTTCTTTTCCTACAGTATGTGACGCAGTTTCAATTTTTTTGTTCAGTCATGTTTGGGGAAGTTAAAAATTAACTAAAATTCAGTTCATCGAATTGCTTATTTTGTGTTGATAAAAAGATATTACCCTCTATACTGCACAAAACTCCTAAATTCTTTCGGTCATTAGCAGCTGTATAAGCATTTCACTGCATTTTATACTGTGTATGTGACAAATAAATTTTGTATGAACTTGTACAGTATGAAGTGGAGATGCTGATCAACTGACAAATACAGAACTGAACTTTGAATTTTAGCATTTAAATAGATAGGTATGCATAACAGTATGTAATGGTAATTTGGTGGTCACTGATGATGTGCAAATATTAAATGCATAAATGATAAATGTAAATCAGGTCCTCCATTGCTAAATATATTGGAAATTTTACCAAGTAACATTTTACATGGTATGATAACCATGAAGGTCGCAAATGGTGTGTTTAGTATTATATACAGTATGGTATACTGTCACAAGTCAAGGGCAAACTTCAGAAAGTCTATTAACAGTGAGTTATAGTTGCTAAGCAACATAATGGATGAATATTAAGGTGTTCTGTGGACAGAACATAGTGTTACAGTTTTATTGGTTTAAAATTCAAAGTAATTTAGAAGTTTAAAATGCAAGGTAAACATGGTGGTGTGTATTGTAAAGTGGCTTTGAGCATGGCTCAGATCATCTAATTTTAGATGTATTTTTTCCAAAAAGAAATGTATTGTTTGTATTACAAATAACTTCAGCTAACCAATCTGGCAGTTGGATGCAAAACATCCCCACAATTTTTTTTTTTAATGGAAAATTATACATGGCAAACTCAATACCTGGTTCAATGCCTGATATCAATAGAGTGTATAATTAATCCTTTAAGGAAACTGCAGCAAATACAGTAGTTATCTATAAACAGGCCCTTGAAGAAGTCCTTCCATTTAAAAGCATCCTATAAACAATCACCTGTCATTGGTCAAAGGCTCAGTTATAAATTGATGGTGATGTGGGTTCTTCAGGGCACACTTATACATGACCTCTGGTCATAAAAATTTGTAACAGCAATCATCTCAGGGAATGGTCCACCTTGGTTCTCATTTGGTTCTCATCTAACTTGCTAGAAATGTCCTGTGCCTGCTGACTTTTACACTCATACATGTATAGGTTCATTTATTTAAAGTAATGTAAATTTAACAGCAGATGCTAATTGAACTAAGGAAAATATACACAGTATAAGCATTCTGCGGAGTCTCAAATGGCATATGGTAGATAGTGGGTCACTGGGTCAGTTATTTAAATAAGTGATAGAACTGAAACACAAAACAGAAGAAAAAAAAACAGGAAATTGAAAAGAGATTTGAACACAATGCTTTTACATGGCTGTGCATGTAACGTAGCAACTAATGTATGTAGCATGCATTTTTATGTACTTATTTTATGTTCTTATACTGTAAGATTAGTAACAGTACTTTAATATTCGTAAACCTGCTACATGATTTCGCACATTTTTGTAATTGTTGTGGTGGAAATAAAAATTTTGTTAAAAGAAAATTTTGTAAGGTTGAGTGTCTTAAGCCTTGTTTGAAGTTGTACTTCTTTTATCATCAGCCAAACACTCCCAGTTCGGTAATCAGAGACTGAATTACAAATGAGAAATTGAAAAAGTGGATTGGATAAAGAGTAAGTTTTGTCTTAAAATTACTCCAGTTTTTATTTTTACTGTACCACTCCAGAGCTGTTATTTCAGTGCTGAAAATATTAAGGCATCACAGTAAAAATATTCAGTTTATCTTTTTTAATTAATATCTATTGGTGCATTTAACTATTTTTTTACAATTCTTCTGAATGGCACACTGTTATCTGTGCTCTATACATTTATAACCTGATTAACATCTTAAATATTTACATATTTGAAAGATTCATACAGAAGTTTACAATAGGAAATTAAGTAAGTTAACAGCATTTTATTCATCAGTGTCTGTCTTATTATTTGATGATAGTCACTCAACGCAACTAAACAGATATCTAATCTTACTATTGCCACTTTACCCTATTCATCTCTGTTAATTTAGCCAGCTTTTTGATATCAAATACATTTCTTGTTACTACAGTCATTTAAACACCACTTAAACAATGTAAAACATTACTTAATCTTACATGATATTTAGGCACTTTTTTTTTTCTTTTTGTTTTTGATGATGATTTTGATGATTTGATAATGCAGGATTATGGCAGACAATTTCACAGCTGGCATCTTGTTTCTGTGTAGTTATAATGATAATGTTCCCTTCATGGCATTTAATTATTCAAAAACATGATTAAAGATATTCAGTATGTAAGGAAACCACACATACTGTAGCAAACAAGGATTTAGACAACTTTGGACAGACTGACAGTTTTTTTTTTACCAACATCTTTCTTATAGCTGTAGCCCTCACTACATGGATTGTGTTGGCAGATGCCAAGGCAAGAGTAAAGAGTACTTTAAAAAATCCACACACTTTTGGTAAAATATTTTTCTGCTTTCTTGAAGTAGAAAATTTCAAATATGCATGTGCTTGTTAACTCAAGTTCGGTTCATGTTTTTATCATCTTTTTATAACTTTTAGTCATTCTGGTTCTGGTTTTCTCATATTTTTACACATTTTTAGAAGTTGCAGGTTGATATATAACACGTAATTACTTTAAATACACATAAACAATACTTTACATTTATGACATTACTCATAATAAAGATTTACTTTATTATGTGAATATAATTCATAATTCACTTGGTACACCACTAAAAGTAAGCATTGTTCGAAGTCTTAAATTTAGTAGTCATTTAGCACACACACATGTGAGCAAACACACACACACACACACACGTACACGTACACACGCACACATACTGTATGCACATGCACACACATGCATGTGCACGCACACACACGGACACACACACACACACACACACTTTTTCCTATGCTGTCCATATAAAGTAATTTAACAAACATAAGGTTTTCAAAGCATGCTTAATGATTTCACATTTATCTTACTTTAAATAGATTAAGTGTATGTAATTACATTTTTAATTAAATATGAATCTGTTCTTGTCAGTTAGAATAATTTATCATTCCTCCAGGGGGGGACGGGACGGGTGGGGGGGGGCTGTGTTGTATATGTATATATGCCATGCCAGACAGCACACTTTCATTCAAATTACATAGCATGCCCGTTATAAAAGTTTGGGTCAAAATTTACTTTTATTCATAAGACAAAAAATGCACAATATCTAATCTCTGTCCTCTGATATTTAAGGTTCTAGAAGTTGTTTTAGCTTAAATAGTTCCAATTTATTTCCCTGCGATCAAATATAAACAACAAGCATGGTATACAGACCTGGTTAATGTATGTGGCTTTTTTAATAATTGGTTTGTTTGTTTGTTTGTTTGTTTGTTTGTTTGTTTGTTTGGTTAGTTGGTTGGATGTTGTCACTTCTGCTTAAAACGCTGCCCTGTGGATTGGTCTTAATGTCTGCAGCTCTCCTGACTGCAATTCTGAGCGTCTTTTCAACACATGGATCCTTAACTCCTCATTAGAAATGATGAGCTTCTTCCTCACCTTGCTTTTGAAAAGGTTAGGCCTTGCCCCCTGAGGAGCTGCACCAAGTCCTCTAGCTGGACCTGATAGATTTCTCGCAGGTCTGTTTATATCGATCTTAGACTTCAGGTTGCCTTTTCTCAATTTGAACCCAAAGCACAGTCTGCACTGCGGTATACTAAACTGATGTATAATCAATGATTCATAGCACAATCCTGCCCTGTACAAGCCATCAAAATTACAGGCCATTGCAACTGAATTTTCTGACTTTGTGCTGTTAAGAAACTTTCCAATGCTGACTCATATTTGATATGTGTTTCAGTAAATTTTTAAAATATAAAACCATTATAAAAAGGTTCAGTTTTTCTAGTTATAGTTCAACTATAAAGATGGACTATATATAGTGCCTCGAAAAAAAAATCAACTATTTTGCTGGAATGCCTTAAAATTTGATTATGGCACACATTTGCTGTGGCAAAGTTTTGACAACCTCATGCATTGCATTAAACTTTGGCCAAGATGTGGTATTGATGACAGGAGAGTTGACTCACTCAGTAAAGTCTTCTCCAATGTCAGGACCGGACAATTCATCTGTAAAAATGATTCCTAGTATTACAAACTAATAAAGCATATTTGTGCAAGGTTTCTTTGAGTAAAAAAAAGTGTTGAAGTATACAAATGGCAAAATATTAGGTTAAATTTTTTCATTACTGTATCAGTGTGAATTTTATATGATTGTTGCTATAATTTTGAAAAATCCTATAAATCCACCTCCTACAGTTTGGTCATAATTAATACTACTGTGTGTCTGGCAATATAAATGTCAAATTATGTTGGAAATTCTGTCAAATATCAGAAATACAGGTTGTCCCCAAATTACGAACGAGTTCTTGGAGGACGTTAATAAGACTAATTTGTTCAACACAAGTTCAACAAAGTCAGTCGTATATGCCTTTGACACAAATATACAATGTAAAGCATACTAGGGCTGGAACGATTCCTCGAGTAAATCGAATAATTTTATTACAAAAAATGATCGAGACAAAATCTTCTGCCTCGAAGCTTCGTTTAATTCATTTTAAAAGCTTGCGTTATGTTTTTGGGCAATTATTTGTTGACATATTTTTTGACACAGCGCGCTTCCGGATGCAAGCAGCCAGTACACACCAACAAAGAAGAAGCGCTTACGTCACCCTCAAAGCGGAAGGAGACGCAAACAGTTAGCTGTGTATTGATTTGAGGGAGCGTTCCGTTACAACTTAGTATTTTTGTGTAATTATTTTAATGTGTGCCTTAGTCATTTGAAAAACGTTTTTTTTGCATCCGAGAAAAACCTTTAAAATAAGAATATATGGTGTCAGTCAACTTTAATACCCCTATCTTACCTACGCGGTATCGCGCGGTGGCCGGAAGTACGGTACTTCATGATTCACCGCAAGTTTTGGCGCTGCGATTACGTTTCCATCTTTCTGCGGGAAAAATTAAATATTTTTAAGCCTCCTTAAAAAAATGTTTAAACATGTTTCATTTTTTTGCCGGACCTTGCAGAACTTTGCGGAACGTCGGGGTGCAGTTGCGGCGGCTCACAGTGCCTAACACTGCATCTCACTGCCAGTCAAACCGCATAGGTGAGATAGGGGTATAAGCTATTCCTTGTATTGTGAATAATGACAATGTTTATTTTTGATGAAATGCTGTATGCATTTAAAAAATAAAAGTAGATTATTTTAAAAAGAATACCAATTAATCTTTGTTTCTCTTATATATTTTACATTGCTGTTTAATTAAGAAAAAGTGCATTTTATCCGATTACTCAATTAATCGAATAATTAATTTGGTAGAATACTCGATTACTAAAATATTCGATAGCTACAGCCCTAAAGCATACCAATCCACTTGGCTGAATCTAAATCACTTTGCCACACTCCCATCATGTAGCCAAAAACCATAACCACACCTAAGTAAATAAATCTACCACAAATGTAACACTGTGGTCTCTGCGCCTTTAAATTGCAAGGGGAATCATGGACACCATTTTGTCTCAGAGCTGTTAACCACTGTATTGGACTGTGAACTCCAAAAGTAGGATTATTCACCATCAGGACAGCTTTACAGGGCAGTCATTTTCTATCATTGTGCTTCCGGGCTAATTCATTGAAACCGGTGAGACACACATATAGAATATACCGGACTAAAGAAATTTTACACATTCACTTACACACTGAAAGTATTAGATAGTATTGTAAATATTGGTATCTGCAGTGTTTATTTTTTGTACAAAACACTTGAGCTAATTCTGCAATTGAACCGTGGGCCGTTTTAATCTGTGGAAATTCATAACTTGAATGTAAGTCATGAACTGCCTGTATTGAAAGAAAGAAATTTAATTTAACAGAGCATCATCACTCTCCACCTCTCCCAGTTTCAGTTTCACTTCTGCAGTTGGGGACAGCAACTTGTTAACTTTTTGCTAGACTTTCCCTACCATGCTTGTGCAAAACATGAAAGTTCAAAGCTTCTAAAAAGTATGTAGTGTTTTTTTTTTTTTTTGTGAACTCATAGGTGATCATTTGAGTCAACTATGCAAAGAAAGTTTTATTTATAACAAGAACAAAAAAAATGAATTTTAGCTGATTAGTCACAATAGAAGCATTTATAAAAAATCATTTTGAAAAATGCATTCATATTAAAGTTCTCTGATAAAGAAAAGGAACAAGTGAAACACATACAGTATATAAGCCTAAGGGTGTTGAACAAGATTTCAGACAAGAGAAGAAATAGGGCAGTACTAACAAATATGATTCATCCTTTACCCCTTTAATAATTCTCCATCATTTTTTGGCAAAGAATCCATTAATAATGTCATGAGTATTTAGCGTACACTTTGATAAATGAGATCCTGCCCCTTCTGTCTGCTGGGATTTCCAGCTTCCACACGAACTCTGAATTAATAGAACATTTTAGTCTGCTCTCGAAATGACTTTACATCCTCTTGTATTAATTACAAATGGGAAAAGACTTTGTTCATCAATCAAACAATTTTCTCGTGACTTGTCAGAAGCAATGCAGTCATGCAATGCCTGAGCTCCCATCTGCTTTGTTAACAGCCTTATTGTTATGACAGAGAGAGAACATGAAGCAGCTGCCTTTTTCTCACTCTGTCCTCATGAGCTACCCTGCTCAGGCTACATCTGCCAAAAAAATGACCTAATAGACTAGATGTGTCAAGGCAGATTAATAGGACATGCTACCAAGTAATCATTATTACCTTAAACATATAACACACCAGAGACAAAAGCCTAAACACCTGACAAACTGTGTGTAAGGTGGTAAAAGGTAATGTCTCTTAACAAACCTAAAACCATTATCCTTATCAAAGGAATTCTGCACTGTAGGAGAAAAATAAATACTGTAGTTAATATTTTTTATGTGGTATAAGAAAAATCAATAATTCCAAAAACTTCCTTTGCCATAAAAAAGTGCTTTGCTTTATAGATTCTCCTGTGCCAAAAATATTTCATAAATGTATATGAATAAAAGAAAGGTCTGTTCATTGGTCAGAACTCACTCGTTTAATGATATCTTTATGTTTTAGACAACATTCTGTCTGTATGTCTCCAGCACTTTCCTCAAAAACAAATATAGCGCTTTATCCCTTGTGGGCGTGGCTGTGTGCGTCACTCAACAAAGACAATTACCGCTAAGATTTACAATAAATACACAGAGTATGTGTAAGACACAGAAGCGACCGTAATGCATCTACAAAGGGCCCAAATTTTCATGAAACACAAACGGACAGACGATACAACAGGGATTACTTCAACCTTCAAAGATGAATGTACAGATTAATGTATTCTTCCTGCAGAAAGTTTAAAACCATTTTGTCTCATATATTGTGAAACCCTGGTGCTAATAATGCAGTCATGTGAAGTGCCATTATGAGATAAAACACAGGTCATTATAACAAATATATATGCAGCAGTCCAATGTGAGGGTATGTGAAATACCTGAACTGAGAGCAACTGTTATGCACTAAAATGTAAGATTTAAGTGAAAATAATGTTATGAACAGTTATGCGGTAGATTTAATAGTATATTTTAAAATAAGCTACTAAGAAGCTAAATGCTGAATTAAAACATACACCGGCTCCAATATATAGTCATTATTTATGTGTATATTTTTATTGGGATAACTTAATATTCTCATCACTGAACTAACAGCACTAAAGTGGTATAAGTGAATTTTAACACACTGGAGTCGTTTAGGACAAAACTTTTTTCTGCCTTTTTAAAATCTTTATCCAATCTACTTTTTTTTATATATATCTCATGTGTGATTCACTCTCTGATTACTGATCAGGGAGTGTATTTGGCTGATGAGGAAAGAAGTACAACAAGGCACAAGATGCTCAACCTTACAAAAATGTCTTCCTTCGTTAGGCAGAGACTTATTTCTAAGTTAGGCTGACAGTTCTGGCACACAGAAAGACAGGAAGACATGTGCAGTACATGGGTTTCAGCCTGAAATACATTGATTACATTAAAGCTGATCATCTTATTTTTAGCTTTAACCATTTAACTTGTTCTAAAAACTATTTTCCTGTGAATGATGGGTACTAATATTAGTGTTAAATAAGTATGTGTTATTACAGTATAAAAGTAGAATATTTGAAGCAGGGTTGCCAGGAGTGCATGAAACATCCAGCCTAATGACCACTCAAAGTCAGCCCAAGACAAAACATGAAAATATGTGTCTTAAAAGCTGGGCAGGCTAGATGCTCCTGATCTTGTCATCAGTTTACTTGTGTATTGAACTGGCAGTTTTGTTTGTGTTATGGTTGATTGGTGTGTGTGTTGGGAGTGCTATAATAGGGATAAAGCTAAAATATAAATTGTGATCCGCTGCACATGCAACTATCGGAAAGGGTATGTGCACAGTATTTGTATTTGTGTTAACAATTCTATGGTATTTCTTGTGAATACCAAACTCCAGACAATCGATAAACTGAAGTGAACCCAAAAGTAATGGGTACAAGTTCAGTGTTTGCAACTTTAAATCAGCCTCTTACCTTTATTTGCTGATTTAGCTGCAGAGAAGTTCTACTTGCTCCATTAACATGACAATAAAGCCTTCATTAGCAAAAGCATTTATTTAGAAGTACCTAAATAAATGCTTTTGCTAATAATAATAATTTGAAGCTGCAAATTCAAACCCCACAGAAGTGGTTGTTGTTAATAGGTTTAGGTTTAGGTTTTAAATTCAAGAAACGGAGATGGACCATGGATATGTTATGTTATGTTTTATTAAAAATAATGACATGAATATATTTTACCATAGGAGAAGAAAAAGTTAGCTTTTTGAAATAATTACTTTATTAAGAACTTTTTATTTTTGCACTTCCTACAAAGTTATTTATACTGTAAGTGACGTGTTCGCTTTGTAAGCAATCAACACTTGATGTGGATACTTTTTCAGAAAATAAGTTCATTCATTCTTTCATTCATACAATCCATCACAGGGCACACACATATTACAGACAATTTGAGAATCTGCATGTCTTCGCACTGTGGAAGAAAACCGGAGTACCCAGAACCAAAACAGGGAAAACATGCAAACTACAGGTACACACACACAGACCCAAGGTGCGAATCGAACCCTGTCCCCTGGAGGTGTGAGGCCACAGTGCTAACCACTACGCCACTGTGCCGACAGAAATAATAAATATTCTGTAATAATATATAATAAAATATATAAAATAAAAAAGTCCTGTTTCAGAGCTTCTGTGCCTGAACAACTTGCAAAACACTGAATATAGACATACACTCTTGTGGATTTGATAAAATTGACACAGATTATTGATTTTTCCTCCCTGAAAAAGTGCACTGCCATGTCTGAAATGTCAGTTGGGGAGAAAAAGAGATTGACTGTGAACTCATGGATTTACAAGTCATGTTCTCTCAAGAAGATCTTAGCCAGTGCCTTTTTCTTTTCTTTTTAAAATGCGACCACTGTTTCCTTAGTATTTCCAAGAGCAAACCAAGATATGGAAATATCTGAATATACATGCCATTGCAAAGATCCAGTCAGACACTGAGATGCAAAAACTAATTTCTAAATTCAAAGGATTGAGACAGTGAGGTGAAACAAATGCAGCCTTAGGGATTACATACAAAGAAGCTTACAATATCTAGCAAAGCTGAAGTGAAGGTCCTGTAGGATTTCATCCCAGATCTCACTATACCATATTCCTAATCACATACTTGCAAGTAGCTTTTTAGTCAAATTGATATGTGGCATGACTGACTAGTAAGCTCCTTTAGGCTTACTCCTTTAGGTGCTTAGTTTATTATTATTATTATTATTATTATTATTATTATTGCTATTTGTTTATAACTCATAATGAACAAATTTCAGTTTTAAACTAAAACCACAATGCAGCAATGTTTTCCCCATTTTGAAAATACTGTTATACTTCCCAACAGAGTTAAAAATAGACATAAAAAGATTAAAGAAAAGCATTATACAGTATTACTGTTTTTGTTTCCCTTTTCTGTGCAAATATTAGGTGTAATAACAACCTGTTCAATTTATTTAACCTTCCTGCTAATTAGTCTATACCATAGAGTTTCTTTTATATGAGTATTTATTAGTCTATACCTTTAGTATTTTACTTTACACTGTAAAAATAACCCATAAACTTTACGGTTAAAAAAAATGGCAGCTGTGGTTGCCAGACGTTTACCATGAAAAATACAGTAGCAACATTTTAAGTTATATGTGATTGCACTCATTATACTGTATATTTTATGGATTTTAAGTGTTTTTTTTTTTTTTCGAGCCTGGCCGGTAATCGAACCCAGACCCTGGCGGTGCAATGCAACAGTGCTAACCACTACATTACCATGCTTGCTACACAATTGTTGTCATATGAACCACCGCTGCCAGTTTTTTTACCGTAAAATTAAAAAAGTACTGTATCTTCTATACTGCTTATCCTATACAGAGTCGCAGGAAGCCTGGAGCCTATTCAAGGTACTATTCACCTGAGGTACAAGGCAGAGTACACCCTGGACAAGGTGCTAATCCATCGTATGGCATACATGCATACACCACACACTCACACACTCATTCACACACTGTGGACAATTTGGGAGCACCAATTAGCCTAATCTGCATGTCTTTGGATTGTGAGAGGAAACTGGAGGAACCAAGGTGCGAATCAAACCCTCAACCCTGGAGGTGCAAGGCCATAGGGCTAACCACTACAGCATCACCATGCTACCATCCTCGTGTTTTATTAAACATACTGTAATTAGGGTCAGACTTGTCTGACTGTCAAGAGTAACCCCTGGGGCGTGCTCTGTGCCCATTCAGCTCTTTATATTTTGTGTTTTGGGGATATTTATTCTGATATTCTGATATTCAGTTGTTCACAGATCTTCAGTAATGTCTCTAACAAGAAGTATAATTTACTCTCATGTTTTTCCTTGGTTTGGTGTCTTATATCTGTGTTAACATAGGTGAGTCTTGGATACTCCTGATCTTGTCACCAGTTTACTTGTATATAATTTATCATCAGTGTTATTGAATTGAACTGGCAGTTTTGTTTATGTTATGGCAAATTGTGGTTTGCAGGACAGCTTTCATTGCAGAATGCAAATTAAATGACATTATTTTGGGGGGCTGTTACTTCAACCTTTGCAAAGCGACTGGACTTCGCAGACAATCACCTAACTATCCGGTAATTAGCCAGCAGATTTACACATTTACAGTGCAAGGGAGAGAGCAGCATGAGATCGTCCATGCAAACCCAAGGGGAAGGAAAGATGAGCAAGCAGTGCAGTCGAGCTAGGCAGGCTCCCGTTCTCAATAAGACATGTGCCCTTCAATACACAGCACAAAGGTATACAGGGTAAATTGGCTGCCGATATCGACCACAAGCAAAAGTCCAAGGGTTAGAGAATCCCCACAGAGAGTGGTAAAGACAACCAGCAGTGGACATCCAGATGGTCATATGCTGTGCTGCTCTCCCAGCCCCGCATTCTGAGGAATTTATGCAGGAGCTCCTGGAGAAAGGAGCAGTTCTCACCACCCAGCTGGCTCAGCTCGAGAGGGAGGTTGACGAGTAAAGCCCCAGCACCCAGTTCCACCCAAAGTTTAGTGATAGCAATCATAGACTTTGTTCTTATATCAATGTTAACTCTGTTAAGTTCACCGAGAGTGTAGTTATGCTTCCAAACCTTGTTTAGGTTCCTGAAAAGTTAGTTATAGTTCATGAGCATCATGCTGTAGTTTCTAAAAGCCCTGTTAGCCATGCAATTCTTCCTGAAAGCCTTTTCTAAACTTGCTGAAAGCCTAGTATTGGTTCCTGAAAGCCCTGTTAATCATGCTTCGCGAAAGTTCCAATAACCATTATAATCCTGTGACCTTCCTGTCTGCCATATTAGCAATGATTTACATCCTGAATGCACTGATGTGTTTTCTGTCATCCACACCATGCACCGCCTAAGCCACACCCTGCACCGCCTGAGCCCTGGCCTTCACCGCCTGAGCCATGTCTGGCCTGTCTCAGCCAGATACCACATTCTCTCTTCCTAGCACAGCAGTGTCCACCAGTTCAGTGGAGCACTGCTTCCACCACCTGGCTATTGGAACATCATGCTCACTCTGCCATCCTGGTTCAAGAGCATTGTGTTCGACACTGACTAGTATTTGCTTGCTTGAGGGTACAGTGAATGAAAAATTGTCCTATGTAATATTGTTGTGTCATGTAACAAGAAAAGAAAGGAACAAATAAGCAACGAAAGAAAAGACAAATCCAATTTTATAATTATATCCAGGTAGCACCATTTATTATCTAATCCTTATTCTAGGACACATATGAGCTAACAGAAACTCAACAGAATCTTAAATAGCCACTTTTTAAAGTGCTTTGAGTTTACATGCAGTTTCACTCATGTAAACCTATAATAAGAATCTGAGAATACAGTGGGCACAGGCTCAGCCAAGCTAGGCAGCCAATTATTGAAAAAAGATGTGGTGATGTTTCCATTAAATCTTCAATTTTCAATATAAATTTTAACTTTTTCAGTTTTGGCTGACCCTGCACTCAACAACCTCAGATTCCTTTAGGGAATGTGGGAAAGAAAGTAAAAAGCAAAGCAATAATGTTACTACCAATAATAATTAACATATCAAATTATTTCATACCGCATCAAGACAGAAGATACAATTAAATGCTATAACAGGACATGTTTTATGAATGTTAGTGAAGTAGACATTCCTTGAATCCATTAAAATCACATTCTTTCACTTTCTGGACATTGTGCCATTTATCCCATTAAGTTAAGTTAACTTCATTAAGATGAAGTTGCATATGAAAAGATTTGCGTAGTAATAATACTACAGGAGACTAAGCAGTTGATTCTTGGGTAACTGTTTTTATTTCTATATAACTGTGGTCTTGGTAAAATGTCTAATTGTTCATATTCCCATGTTTCAATGAGATGGCTATAACCTACATGAAACTATAACCCGTTACATGTTATTATTATTTTCTACAGAAATAACACTTGAGCAAGTGCAAACTGAATTGTAAAGAAGATAAATCAAATAAATGAATATTCTAGACCAAGAAGTGATGGAAATGCTGAGCCGATTCTAGAGCCAATTTGTTTCTGAATGGGAATCAATACAGAGAGAGCTATTAGCAAATAACAGAGGTTCTACAGAAAGAAAAAAAAAACAGGTTACCATAACAATGTCTGTTACAATGGCCTCAAAAAGCATACTGCCTATTATTATGTTTATTATTATTAGTAGTAGTAGTAGTATTGATGTTCATATCTTAACAAAAATGGTCAAAATTGTTCCACCATTAAATTATATGTCGTTAATATAGTTCATATTTATTTTTCTTGAGTTAGTTTTTTTAGAGACTCAATGATGACCCATAATTTGGTATCTCTACAAATCTATTCAATAGTGAGCCCCACTTTATTCTTGCAGATATTTGATATATATACAATAACATCCGTGCGCGTGTGTACAGTTTACTATACACTGGCACGTGTGTGCGTAAAGCATCTTTTATTTTCTATTTGTATGTGTGTTTTTCACACACACCCATACCAGTTAACCAAATAGAGACACACCCTCACGTATGTGTGTGTGTGCGAAAGTCATCTTACACAGCAGCACCCCCTATCCCCACTGTTTGCAAGCTAGTGTGTGTCCATGAGTCTGCGCGTGTGTGTGTGTGTGTGTGTGTGTGTGTGTGTGTGTGTGTGAGCACTTGGTTAGTGAGAGTCTCCATGGGTAAGCTGGTGTGTACGTGTGTATGGGCACGTGGCTGTGTGTCATTCTACACACCAGCCCCCTGCGGACCCCTCCTCCTCTCCTCTTTCTGGTCTCAATCACTACAGCCATGATTCTTTTCATGGTAAAGTGCATGTTATTATTTGTTTAGTTTATATTTTGTATTAATTAATTTTATATGAATAAATTTGGGTTGTGGAACGAATCATCAGAGTTTCTATTATTTCTTATGGGGGAAATTAACTTTGATATACAAGTGTTTTGATATACAAGCATGCTTCCAGAACAAATTATGCTCCCAATCCAAGGTTTCACTGTATATATTTTGTAACACAGTCCATGTGATGTTTAAATGAGGCATTTACATTTCATAATATAATCTTAATAAATATTATGTGGACTTATATTGCTCTTCTACATTTGACTACGTTACACAATATATAGCTTGAATCTATGTCATCTCATGTGGACTTAACAAGCTGTTCTTGCAAATTATGTTATGGTCTCAGAAGCTGTTGAAAAAATGGTCTGAGTCTCAGGTAGCCCAGGACTGAGTTAAGACAGAGGTAAGACAGACCATTGCTCTGTGGTCTCAAAATCACGAAGACATGGTTTCCATGGTTGGTGTTGAAAAACTTAAATGGCCTGCACAAAGCTCTACACCCAGGCCATATTACCTGACATCAGTGCCTGAACTCACTAATGCTCTTGAGGCAAATCTCCACAGTCATACTCCAAAATCTAGTGGAAAACCTTCACAGGAGGATAGAGACTATTATAACAGCAAAGGGATCTAAACAAGGAATGGAATGTTCAAATAAGTGCACATAAATGTGATGATAAGGTGTTTTTTTTTTGTCATGTAATTTAACATAATTACACATAATTGCATCAGATTTTGCATACATCCTGAAAATTCCCATTGCATATATCATATATCACTTACTGCATGTCCACAGGGTCATTAGGTCAGTGCCAGTTCCTCTCCACCCCCACAGGGTACCTCTTATGCAATGTTTAAGAGAGCTACATCATTTTCACATAAAATGCAAATGTAGTGGCAAATATGTCTTATTGGCAGAGCTGTAGTGGGATTAAAAAGTGGGTTTCTTTTTTCAAAATTGAAAATTTCTTTCTTAATATGGCAAATCAGTAAGACATTGAAAATGAATTGCTTTACAGATTTTGCTTTTGCATTGTAATTGTGCCAAAAATTGTATATTGTTGTGCATAAAAATACCACAAATAAAATCGAAACGTGTCTTGGGAACACAATGTCTGTTTTATACCCTTTCAGCAATTTTACTATTGTGAAAAAGAGCTGAAAAATATCATTAGGCTAAAATACACAATTCCCATGCCTTCATTTAAAACACTGAGCAAAAAGCGCATAAGTGTCTGGAAAGAAAGAGAAGAACAAAAACAAAGCAACCTTCAAATATGTTAAGCAATTTCAAGATATAGAAATATTTATCATTCAAAGACTTCAGAATGCATTATGAGAGGACAATTTCAACAAGCTCTTAGTACTACTCATTAAGCAGTGAATCAAACCAGAACAAAATTCTCTTCCCCAAACTCTGTGGAGGAAGTGGCTTGGAAAATTAAATGCAAGAGACAGTACAGCCTTTTGCCATGGCTGTGTCACTAGACCTTGAACACACTAACAAGTCCACTCAGCTTAGCGCGCCACTAATTCACATGCTCTTTAATTTCACATCATTGCCTGGTGTATAATGCCTTGAATGTACCAGAAAAGACATCAAGATAATCTTTCCAAGGCCAAATGTCTGAAGTTCCCATTAAGATGGCAAAGTAGTTCAAGTGCAGCAGGCTTCCATTACGGGCTAATAAGTTTCCTTATTACATGTTGTTCATTGGTTTATTCACTCATCTATCTATCTGTCTATCTGTCTATCTATCTATCTATCTATCTATCTATCTATCTATCTATCTATCTATCTATCTATCTATATATATATCTATGGTGTATTGTGTATATAGGGATTGTTTTTTAATATTGACTTGTCATGACTTGTCAGTGTCATTGGATATTCTGATTTGGTTTTGTGCTTTTTTTGCCATCAAACAATTCAACACTTTGATGTGAACCATTATACATTATCCAGTTATAGTAAGAATGTTTAAACGGCTCACCTAAAGCCAAGGGAGGCCAAATTAAATATTAGAGTTTGCAACATTATTATTATTATTTTTATTATTATTATTATTATTATTATTTATTTATTTATTTATTTATTTATTTATTTATTTATTTATTTTATTAAATGTTATACACATAGTAATCTTTGGCTGTGTGTCAGAATCCTGACAAGTATTTGTAGACTGGATATTTCTACGTTAGTTAGTTATATTAGTTAGTTAGCTTTATTCTTAGAGTAGGCGCAGCAATTCTTTCAAAATATGTTGCTTGTTGTTGAGTGGCAAAAGAATATGCAACAAAAAAAAAACATCACATCAGTGAGAAGGCTTTATTGGGATGGTCCTAATAACCTTATTATTACTAATAACCTAATTTCGAATAAGACTAAACTGCCAGTACCTGAAATGTGTAAATTCATGGAAAACACACATTTATACATTATTTGAAACTCTGTTGGTATTTCTCTACACAGACTAGATTTGTTTTGTATTTCAAGTACCTTTGTTTGACACATGAAAAATACATTCGAAACAGTTTGTATGAAAAATAGGACAATATTTTCTGTAATAAAACACTTCAGGCTTGTTTGTCTACAGTATGTTGTAGTGACCCAGCACTATGGTTGCCAATATCAAGTGAGTACTGTTTAGTTGGACTGGCATTGAGCTGCCTTTATGTGCACTTTTAGCAATTCTTCAATGAGTCTGCCTACTCTTTCTGTCTGCTGCAGGGGAGCATAAAAAGCCTCTTCAGAGGAATCTGTTCCATTTTATAAGCACTACAGGCAAATCAAATAGGCCTCTTATTTTTCTACTTCTTGCACACCAGTTTCTGTCCCATTGTGACAGTTGTGACATGATGAACTTCAAGGGATTTTTTCAATATTTTTACAAGCCAGAAGGAATGTTCTGCATACAAAAACTCTTCATGGTGTTCCTGTATGAAGGCATTACAAGTTGTCCAACATTCTTAGAAAAAAAAGTTATTCATTGTTGAATAGTACTCGCATGGTAACAGCTAAATGTAACAGCTAAAATTAGCAGTTAATAATATTTACAGGACAAAAGATCAACAGTACACAGTTTACAGGCATTTAAATGCAGTTTACAGTTTATTTAAATGCTACGATTATCAAAAAAGTGCAAGTATGCAAATACTCCAATACCTATATTACATTTATTTTTCCTGTAATCCACATCAATCAAAGATTTGGCTGTAACAGTTTTCACAGAACACTGCACAGGGAACATAGCAAGCCCAGGATGAAGATGCATGTGAGCTTTTATTTTTGTGTCATGCCCCTTGGCATGGTTGATTAATGGCAAGTCAAAGAAAACAAGCAAAACTACAGCTTCCCAGCCCGCTCACTGCTTTTGTTGATCGGCTTCAATTTTGCACATGTTCACAGTTGCATACACCCTCAACTCAGAGCGAGAGAGAAAAAGAGAGAGCTCAGGAGTGTTTTGTCAGTCATTACCCCACAAGCTCATTCCTAACACAGCCACCATCCCAGTGCACAACAAGTAAACCAGGCCACTACATACAGTTATACAATTGCATACTTACAGTACATAAATATTGTAAACACATGCCCTTTCAAAAAAGCAAATTGCACTTTACACAAACAAAATCTACACTATTTTATTTATTTTTTAAATCCTTTTTAATGTATACAGAAATATGTTTTTCCCACCTCCAAAAACATGTCAGTAGGTGTATTGGATAATGTAATGTCTACAGCGATAAATGTTTGTGTGGATGTTGCCCAGTGATAGATTGGCATGCCTGTTGAGTGACCAGTATTCCTGAGATTAGCTCTGGATCAACCACGATCCTGGCCACGATGAAGTGGTTACTAAGAATGAATGAATGAAATTTAACAAACAGTAGACAAAAGTAAAGCATTTTTAAACTGCCTTTGGTTATTTAAAGAATATTTATTTAGTATTGTATAATGCTCTGAGTCTGAGTTTGACAATTCTGTGACAGTCCAATGCAAAAAGAAAGGCAGCTACAAAACCAAAATGAAGAAACAACCATCCAATTCCTTTTAACAGTCTTTGCAATCACATATTGAAATGGAAATTATAGCCTCTCCAACATGCCTAACTGTTCCATGAATTATTTTTGTATTGATTGTGTAGTTTGCATTCTAGAAAAAAAAAATCACTTTTCACAATTGTTCTGAACATTTAGAGTATTGTAATTTAAATCCAGTTGTTTCTGTGATGCTTGAAAAGGACACAAATCATTCTTTTTTCCACAATTTGTTTTATTATGGTAATCCAATGTGCCGCTTTCATACCAAGAGGTTTAAAATCACTGCACTGTGGAACTGTGTGAGCATTATGTTGAAGAAAAATAATCTCTAGTTCAGGAAAACATTGTCACAAACCATTAAAAAAAAGCACTTTAAAACAATGTTGCCCTGTTTTCCTTGGGGCACACAAGACAGTCTACATCCTATAGTATTTTGCAATGTAAAAATTAAATGTTAAAAATTAAACCTTTGATCATCAAAGCAAATTTGAAGAATCTGTACCATGTGTTTGGTGTATCAAAAAATCTTAATTTTATTAAGTTACAGCAACGACTTAAAATCAGACCCATAAATTCACTCACTTCATCGTGTATACAGGGTCGCAGGGGACCTGTCACCTATCCCAAGAAGACTTAGAGCACGAGGCAGGGTACACCCTGGACGGGGTGCGAATCCATCACAGAGCACCTCCCATGTGCAG
Source organism: Clarias batrachus (assembly GCA_003987875.1). Taxonomy (NCBI): domain Eukaryota; kingdom Metazoa; phylum Chordata; class Actinopteri; order Siluriformes; family Clariidae; genus Clarias; species Clarias batrachus. The sequence goes on along the minus strand of QMIH01002336.1, from coordinate 258 downwards.
TTTATTTAATTTATGTTTAGTGCTGTATTATTATTATTATTATTATTATTATTATTATTATAATATAATTTTTCAGCTTACAAGCTTTTTCATAGATTGTTTTATATTTAGTGATATAGACAAAATACACCAAAAGTTAAATATACATGTACTGTATTCCTATGGAAAAAACTGAATTGGTCTATGACCAAATTGGGTTATAACCAGAAGTTCTATATACTTATAGAATATATATATATATATATATATATATATATA
>QMIH01002335.1:31795-57122 GCA_003987875.1 Clarias batrachus | reverse complement strand
GAAGAGCACTGACAGAGTGTTGATTGGACCATTTCGTTGATCTTACCTCTCTCGAACCCAGTCACCTCCTTAAAGCATTTTTTTCTCCAAAAAATTCCCCTGGAAGATGAGTCCCTTTTCCCTGYGTACAATATTTGATCTGGCGGCATGGTGGATGTGGAAAAAAATCTGGGAGGTTCTATCTCGCTGTGCTCAGCTGCCTCGGGCCTGTTTGATTTGGCTGCCGGCGCTAAAAGATGAGTGGCAGAAGAGCCAGGATGTTTTGAGGATCAGATGCCGGTCTCTACGGTCCGGGTGGGGAATGTCCAAACAACCACTAGCTGTTGGCACCTCTTCAAAAGAGCATCGAGATAAAAAGAAAGAAAATAGGAGGTGTTCCAGTTTTCTGATTATATACATATATAAAACAATAGGACATTCATTTAATTGTGCAATCTAAATAGTAATACATTACTATAACTGTTATACAATTTAGTGCAGGCAGCATAAATAAGGTATCAGTTTCCAGTAGAGCCAAAAGAGCCAAGAGGCCTTGAGAATTAGACACAGAGCTTTGGAGTTGGGGTGGAAATAGAAGGAATCTCCCAACATGCACTTCTTCCTGCGGAAAGAAGTAAGATATACAGTATGCAGAGAAACATGTGGAATTAAAGTGCACTTCGAATTTCGTAAGAAAAAATATATTTGGACAATTATTATAATTGCTTATGGAAAACAAATGAGATAACAAGTAATGGAGGTCCCCTGTATGTCACCCAAAATTGTTGACGGATGTCCCACAGTCAGGCTGTTTAGGACGCAGATTACTTTTTTCTTTCGTTCAATGTTTCGTTCATCATTTAACATCATAGACCTACAGTAGATTCCCAAACTCTAACGATGGAATGATTCAAATTGTAATACAGTAAGTTTAACAGAATCATTTCAGCACCTTACAAAGTGTTTGAATTCTAACTAAAAACAGAAATGGTTTAAAACATTTTAAAATATTGTATGTATTAGACACTATCACACTTTACTCTTTTGTTGTAGTTTCATTTAAAGGTTATCTATTATACAAAGAAAAATAGCTTTAGTCATTTTTAAACATTCAGCAGGGTCTTCAGTGTGAAAGAAAAAATCCCTGTTTTGACCTTGTTCCTAGTTTAGTTTTGGCTTACACAAGCTAATTAGATCTTCTTTTTTTTACTCCGGAGGAATGAAATGAAGGGACATGAAAAAAAAATGTATTATCTGAGGAGAATTTCCGCTGGAGCATTAACAGACACACACACTTTGGGGGAACCCTGAGAGCTGTGTTCACTAGTTAAAGAAATCGGACAATTTTAGGACATTTTTTAAAAGCCTGTGATTTGCATTAGAGAATTAGMGATTGCGATCCTGGCCGAGCCACTGTTATAGACAACTACAGTAACTAACACCCTTGACCAGTCAGAAATGAAAGTTTGTAAAATTACTGTAKGATCCAAAGTAGGGATAAACYAARTATGAGGATCAGGGAGAATTGAGGCCTTTGGAAATAAAAACTGCCACTGTTAAATACACAAATAAAACCACAAAATGTTCCATCTTTTAAGCTGTGGCAATTTGGCTTATTTTACATTTAACKTCTCAAGACCACATGGAAAAACCAACTGTTCCAATGATTGTAAATTGTCTTGACAGCTTTTCCTGACATTGTTTATTGGAGATAATCCATCATCTTACCAAACATGAGCAACAATGGTTGAACTTGGCCCAAGGCAGGGTTTTACTCCAGCAGAAGCTTGCTCCAGACCCACAGTTAATTCTTTAAACTTAAAGTTTATGATTTTGTGTATCAAACMCCAATATTTGAAAAAGAATAACACAGGAAGTGATATTTTAAGGTCAAATGATAAGTACACTCACRACATAAAATGTGCTTCAGTTGGGAGACATCTTGTTGAAATCTCTAGCTATGGCCAATTCTGGACCTCCTGGCAGAAGAAGTCAGGGTTTGGGTTAAAATATCCTGATGCTACGAAGATAAATAATATTTATTTGAATGGAAATTTTTCATTCTTAATATGTATTTTTTTTATATTTTACTGTATACAATCATTATGTAACCAGGCAGCATGGTGGCTTAGTGTTTAGCACTGTCAACTTGAATCTACAGCGTTGATGGTTCGAATATCGCCTCCGGTCCTGTGTGTGTGTGTGGAGTTTGCACGTTCTCCATGTGCTTGGTGGGAAACTGCAGTTTCCTCCCACATCCCAAAGACATACACAGAACTGTGTTTGTGATTGTGTGTGTGTGTGTGTGCATGGTTGGCACCCTATCTAGTGTGCACCCCASCTATGTTCCATGGAGTAGGCTCCTGCGTTCCTGTGAACCTCCACAGTGTACAGTAGGTGGTATGCTTACAGTAATGGATGGATAAATAAGCATTTCCCTGATTTATAAAGGGTGCTACTGTAATTATGTCGCAAATTCAAGGAGTGTTCAAGTCGAACCGGGTCGAAATTCATGGTGAATGAAGGTGTAAAAGCGATTTACGGAACACTTCGAGCACAGTACGGTGCATTAAAACATGCACAGTTGCAAATGTTTTAAAGAAGGCCCGTACGCCCGTAAATGATYCCAGTCAAGGTGGTTCGTTGCCCACTTCAGTTATTGATGTGAACATTCAGCGAGTGGAACACCTAAACCTTTAAAATCAATGGATAACTAGGCGCCAACTTGCGACAACGGATGCAACAATGGATAACTAGACACCCCTCTCTGTGGGAACTGTACACACAATCATTCACCAACACCACTCACACGTTACAGGAACTCGGCTGGCAGTTATCGGCACGCCCCCCCCCGTACAGTCCTGACCTCGCTCCACGCCATTCCCACGTTTCAGATGCCGGCGTTTCAGACATGAAGCAGGGAGTCCGATCATGGCTCCGGCATACTGAAAAAACTTTCTACCTGGATTGTATCCAAGCTCTAGTGAAACACGGGGATGAATGCATTAGTGTAGCAGGGGATCATATAGAGAAATAAAGTGAGTTTTTACTCTCATAACTGTGATCTGTTATTCTGGTTTGAGTCCTGGTTTAACTTTTTTATATATCACTACGTTACAGAACTGATTAACTCTTACCATGAGAAAAGTTTATTTTTTTTGTTATGAATGCTCCTAAGAAGCTGCATTTTAGTTCATTTGTCTGTATTCCGTAATTCCATTATTTCTTAGCTACAGAATATTTCCCTTTATCGTTTAAAGCTGAACAAGCAACCATCAAATGGCAAGCATGAGAATAAAAAATAGAGAGATTTCTTGGAGAGAATAGCTATACTAATAAGACATTGATTGCTTAAGCAGCACTCGAATAGGTTTGTTGGTAAGTTGCGTGCCTTTTTTTTCTATATGTTGTACTCACATGCAGTATACCTGATCTGTGATAATAGAGTGTCCTGGAAAATAAGTGACCGTCATTCAGTAGGCGCTTTATTCAGCTRCGCGGTTGAATTGGCGCTGGCAGCGCAGGAACACAAGGCCATCTGTGAAAAATCAGTCCACGCCRCGTCTTGAGACGTTACCTAACCAGGAGCTGCCAAAGGCCATTTTAAAGCCAAATACGTCCATGTTACCTGCATTCAGCGATGCAGCTGCACGACTGCGTGTTTTTCCAACTGCCTCACGGGCGGGATGTGTGCGAGCGAGCGAGCTAGCACCGGTCAGTTCGGCTTGTCCTCTCGCTCGCTTTCTCCGGCAGTTAGTGTTGTGCTGCGGTCTTACTGACAGCTCTGACAGCACCATAAAGACGCTGCTATAATAACCACTGTGAAATAAGTACATTTTGCTCAAAACAGCAAGTTCGGTGACAGCTTAATAGACAGGCCTACTCAAACACTCGACACACTACTCAGAGGAGATTTTTTTTTTTTTCTTTTCGTTGCATTGCTGGTCTAACAGATCCGTACGCATTGAAGTTTAAATTATGGGCTATTATGGAGGCTGAGCAGGCGACGCATTACAAATTGTGCCATAACACATCACTTTCTATGTCCGTAAGTTAAAAGTTCTGGCCGGTAACATGGCAGATGGTGAATTATTTGGTTATTTAACATTTTTGCGGTGTTCTCTTTCTTTCCTCACTTTTTTTTCTCCATAGTCTATGGAGTGCTTTCAGCAACCAGAATTAAATCGCATAAATTGTCTTAGTCCTTTTTAAATCCCTTCTACTACAGCACTAGTGATTTCTTTGACCTGATTGCTTCATACTGAAAAGCATTTAGCCTGATTGCTAAAAATGCCGAATACTTTTCTTTTCGCACAGAATGGGGTTGCTTCCAGATAAACACATCATCATAGAAAAATATCATAAGTAGAAGATTAATTATATGGACAGAATCCACTAATCGGCAGCACGGTGGCATAGTGGTTTGCCCTGCCGCCTTGCAAACACCTCCAGGGTTTGATTCCCGCCTCTGGCTCTGTGTGCATGGAGTTTGCATGTTCTGCCCGTGCTTGGAGTGTGTGTGTGTGTGTCCTGTGATGGATTGGCAACCCGTCCAGGGTGTACCCCGCCTCATGCCCTAAGTCTTCTGGGATAGTCTCTGGGCCCACCGTGACCCTGTACACAGGATAAAGCGGAATAGAAGATGAGTGCTAATGCTAATCAGCATAGCTTAGGCTAGCTTAAATGCTGTAAGCACCCTTATCACATATTCTAGCTCAGGAAGAGATCCGAGTATGGCTTTAACTGAAGTCAAACTGAAGTCAGGAAGAGTCTTCTAGGGATTTTTATGACCAGTTGCCTACATGAGCTAATGCTAATGATAATCAACACATTCAAAACATACTGCTGTTGAACCAATGAAAAGGCTAAGATAGATTAAAAAAAAAAAAAAACTGGAGTCATTGTTTAATGTTCACAGGGTACTTTGGCCACATTGATTTTTGCAAAACTTTCTTCATTGCATAGAGTTGGGGGAAAAAAGCTAGCTAGCTTGGAGTGTTCAAGTCAAAACTGTAGCGTTCAAGTGGTATTGGTGAATGATTGCGTGTTCAGTTCCCACAGACAGATGCATCTCTCGTGAAAGTTGGCAACAAATTATCTGTTGATCCTTTTCAAGAATCAGCTGTTCCACGCTGAGCCACCTCGTCTGGAATCGTCATTCACATACGTACTGTATGGCCTTCTTTAAAATGTTTCCGCCGTCCAGATGTTTTACTGTGGCTAAGAGTCGTCTCATAGAGTCTCATCACAGTACCGTTTTTTTTTTTTTGTAAATGTCAATCGCTTTTATGCTTTCATTCATGAAAAATCTCTTTACAAGCCCTGGTGGGACTTGAACGCCCTTCATACATTGCAAGTGTTTGCTAACCAGTCCATTTGTTTGTTAAAAGTCAAAAAGCATAACCGCTGCATTATGAATGAGTCACTTTGGAACTTTGGGCTCCAATCAATCCATAAAACCTGGAATTCACAAATCGAAATATGCAAACCATTGTATGTATACAGTAATCCTGCCCTCAAACTCCCATGTTTCATCCCAAAGTTTAATAATGAGTAAACTTTGATTTGCTCCTTTTTAAAAAAAAAAAAAAAGTTGTGGTAAACAAAACAAACCAATTTAAATCTTTTAAATGATTCTTCATGTTGCAAGAATCCTCTTTAATTCCGCCCCTGATTAAAAGCAGAGATGAGTTTCATTGTTATTGTGAAATTCCTGACTGTAGCTTTGACTAATACTGTCACCGTGCGGGTGCGTAGGAAGACCGATCTCGGCTGCGGTTCCCTTCTTTCGTCTTCTCGCAGCTGATTCTGGCAGGGTGAATGTGAACGCGGAAGACGATCCATTCATCAGCGAAACAAAATTACCCGGGCAATTTTTCACCCGGGGAAAGTTTTAGAAGCACCATAATTCATGTATTTTTTTCTCTCTGTGTTCAAACAGACGCGCTGTCTAAAGACATTTTCCCATTGTGCACTCTGGGAGGGGGAAAATGGTTCTTTATATACTGTAGTTAAGGGTTCCTACAGTACATACAGTATGTGAATGGCTCGACTAAAAATCCATCGAATGACGCCGATTCTACATCGGTTCCCTTTTAGAAAACATGTAAAGGTTCTTTATAGAAAACTGGAGCAGATCGAGAGAAAACAGGCCAGTTGGAGGGTTAGAGCGAAAACAAGACCTTATACCAAAAGTGTTTCTTTATCAGAAAGAGTCAGACGAGCGAAGCGGGAAAACATACCGAATGTAAAAGTCTTGTTGCTCTTACACCACTGCTGAAGACGGATATGTGGAAGCAAAAACACGGCACTCAACTCTACTCACAGAGACGCTCGAAATAAATAAATAAATAAAGTACTCGTCATGGGAATTTGGGCTTTTGTTATTTTTTTCCCCAGTTGTTGCGCCTATGAAACTTTCCAGTCAATTGTGATATACTAGACTATCATTGAGCTCCAAAGTGCTGAAGGAGTTGCGAGAAGGTCTGTAACCGCACACACACTCGTTCTTCCTTCTGCACTTGCTGAGGACGTTGCGGTTATTAAATCACCCTCATCCGCATCGTCTCCAGTCTCTCGCCCATAAAAATGCCTCAAATACGACCTTCTGTCAATATTCTCCGTTGTTTAGCCGGTTGAAGTTCATTTACGCATGTGTATGTTTGCTCACTCACTCATCGGGACTGGAGCCAATCCAAGGAGACACAGTAGGACATAAGGTGGGATACACCCTGAACGGGATGGCAATTCATCGCTTTGCGCACACACACACACACACACACACACACACACACACACACACACACATTTACAATCTCATTCACACACTACGAGCAATTTAGGACCACCAATTAGTACCCAGAGGAACCCACCGAGCACAGGGAGAACATGCGAACACATCCTGTTACACACAATATATTTATGGCATGCTTTTATTGGAAATTAATTATTGCTTCAGTCTTCATCACATCACATCATTTCATCATTAATCAGTTGTTAATACCCTGTCTAATTTATACGAAGTATGCATCCTGGATTTATACATATGAGGGGCGTTCAAGTCAAACCGGGACTCGTGATGGAATTCGTGATGAACGAAGGGCGTACCAGTGATTGAGGTTTACAGGAGAATAGTATGGTGATGAGACTCCTCGCTGCAGTTTAACATTTGAACGATGCGAACGTTTGAAACAAGGCCGGAGGTCCGTGAATGATGCTGTGGAAACTGTACACACAATCATTCACCACCACCACCTGCAGGAACTCTGCTAGTAGTTATTTTCACATCCCCTATACAGTCCTGACCCCGCTCCAAGCCATTTTCACATCTTTGGACCATTAAAGGAGTTCCTGGGAGGCCAGACGTGAAGCAGGAAGTCCGAACTACGGCTCTGGCATACTGAAAAAGCTATTAGTGTAGCAGGCGATTATATAGAGAAATAAAGAGAGTTTTTACTCTCATAACTGTTCTGTTATTCTGCATAAAAGTCAATAATTCCGGGTCTCACTCGAGCGCCACTCATATTGTCATATTATATTAATCAGCTAGCTAGGTTTTTTTATTGTTAGTATACAAATAATTATGTACTAGATTAAAATGCTTTGTGACTTCATGACAATGTCTCAAAAGTCCTGGTTTGACTCGAACGCATTTCATAGTATGTATGTATGCAATAGTAGTATATTATCTGTACTCTAGTAATCGTAACAGGTTTGATGGTAATGATAAGCTTGCATGGTGTGTGTGTGTGTGTGTGTGTGTGTCTCATTTCTGTTGCTTTGTTCAAAGTTGTGATAATGCTGACACCTCTGCTGTCCATCCGACATGCTGCGTTTCCCAACGTCTTCCTCTCTCACGTTTATCTCTTCATCTTGTCTCTCAGTCGAGACCCACTTTCGCTGCCTGTGTGTTCCAGCTGCACGGCCCTCAGAGGAGCGTGGCAAATACTTTCCATACCTCAGTGCACAAGAGGCGGATATAAAGAGAGAGAGTGTGAGAGAGAGAGAGAGACGTGATTTGAACATCTGGTTTAGGCATGCTGAGGGATATTAGCGAAATGGACGATGTCTCTTTAGGGAGCGAAGACCAGGAGAACGTTCAGCTGGATGTTTAAAAAAAAAAAAAAAAACTTTGAACTGGAGTTCGGTCAGATCATGATATTTTACCTGGCTGATAACACAATCCTGTTGTTTATCTTGTTTAAAGAAATCTAAAAAGCTATTGTAAAACTAGTTACATTTTATATCCTGTTGTCTTTTAAAGTAAAAAAAAAAAAAAGTTTTATATACTGTTTTTTTTTTTTTCAGATTTGGAAACCCATGGACAATCAATGTGTGTATATATATGTTTTTAGCCTAGCCTGTTCATTTATATATGCTATAGCGTTAGCACTATTAGCTATTATTGTTATGCTAGCCAAGAAATAAAATGGCACACTTCAGTAATAAGTTACATTTATAAATCAAAAATGGTTAGCATAGAAAACCATTACCTGACAAGCTAGCGCATTCTGAGTAGTGCTAGCGATGCTAACGCTCACCAAGGAAGCTAATTCACTCACTCATTCATTGTCTATCCTACAGTACTTTATCCTATCCCAGGAGACTTAGGGCACAAGGTGGATAGGGTGCCACTCACATCACACACCTACACACTACGGCAATTAGCCTAACCTGTATGTGAGGAAACCAGAGTACAGAGAGGAAACCCACCAAGCACTTGGGAGAACATGCACACAGACCGCGAGGTGGAAATTGAACCCGGACCCTGGAGGTGCAAGGCGACAGTGCTAACCACTACACCACCATGTCGCCTTATTTAACAAAATGTCATATAGGAGTCTAGGTGAGACTGGCTTCATTGATCTACATCTTAACAGAGAACTACGGGTACTAGGCATTCTAAAATATGAGGAATTAAAGAGATACACTTTAGTTAGTTTCTCAGGTCACATTAGGAACACCTAGGGTAGAAGTACTGTATACTGGCTGCCTTCTTGCGTATCCTGTGTTCGTTTGATGCGTAGCTATTTTCAGTAATTAATGCGACGTCCCCACAAGATGCAGCATTAATGGTCATTAAAGGATTGGGGGTAGAGTAGTCAGGAGCCACGTCAAAAATGGTGGAGAGTTTTAAGGAGAAGTTGTGAGTCCTGGTCTGCAGTTAATCCCACCTGCATGATATACAGTACAGTACATTTACTGCTGCACAGTGACAGAACAGTTGGCAGGAGCAGAGGAGCTGTTTGAAAACTGGCAAGTCAGGCAACTCTTAGGCCAGTAGAGGGCCAGCAAACTTATTTATTATTTATAAAATAATGATGATGAAACCTGGTAGGAGTGGCGTCCTGCAATTTTTTTTATTTTCGACACCAATTCCCAACGGATCTAGAACGGACAGGAGAAAGTAAGTACTGTCTCATATGTCGACATGGAAGCTCCTTGAATGTGGCCATGCTTGTTTACTTTATGCAAACCAGTCTGATTGAATTCCCCCATGAAAACCTTTGGTAACATACATAGTATACAGTAGGCAAGTCCATCCATCCATCCATCCATCTAGATCCCTCTGTAGTCCAACTAGAGGCCGTGGAGACCAATGGTAGGCCAAAGATATTAAGTGGCCAAACCGTGGAGACCAATATTTATKACCATTTTTTACGACCATGGTAGGACATCGGGTCAACATTCACACGTGCATTCACACACTGCGGGCAATTTGGGAATGACAATTAGCCATGTAGGCAAGTACTGTACTGTATGTGAACAAATACGTCCATGACGTTGCCAAAACATGTCAATATTAAAATCAGTCACAATGATTTTTTTTTTCTCACATCTTCTCAGATCTTTTTCTCTATGATGTCTGAAGTACAAGTCGATATCTTTGGATTGTACGTCCAGCAGAAAACCAGAAAACATTGAAGGAAAATCGTAACAATGTTGCAGGACGGTGTTAGAATGACTTTGATAAAATAACACTGAGATGATGCTAAATGGATGACTAAACACAAACTCAACCTCAAAACCGCAAAACTGTAACCATTATTTCGATCATTTATGCTGATTAACATCAGCTCACACAAAGTCTGATCACGTCCATGGTCCCTTGGAGTTCCGATCGGGCCAGCAAAGATTTTTTTTTTTTTTGACTTGAAAAACGACCATGGCCTGGTTTACGAGTGCTGAGTTTTTTGACAACGACACACACGCAGGAGGATGAGGAGTTTTACTGTGTAAGACAAGGCGAGGGAAGGGGCTAATTCCACACATACACACACACACATACAAATACAACAGAAACACTTATCTGTTGGGATTTAGTTTGACTTTTTTAAAGGTAAAGTGCAGGTTAATTTGTTTTATTTTTACTTTATATATTGTATTAATTCTTTTTCTGTATTTATTTTTTGGTCTGTGGAACGAATTATTTGAGTTTTCATTCTTTCTTATGGGAAGATTTGATTTGGTTTACGAGTGTTTTGGAATATGAGCCCACTTCTGGAACGAATTATGCTCGTAATCCAAGGTTCCACTGTACCAAAGTTGTTGCAACATTGTACACTATGTAACATCGCTGAATTTTCCTGCTGAGTTGTCTCATTTTCAATATCATTACGCCTTTGTATATAATTTTTTTGTACACAGTACAGTAAGCTACAGTAAGACATGAAATGAAAAAATGGTACAAATACTGCAAAAATTTAATTGTAATGTAAAACGACAGCCCGTCATATCAAGGTTTATTTAATTTTGTTGAACGCATGCAGCATAATCTGTTTTAGCCTGTGCATGATTTTAAATATCATGTGAAATAGTCCATACATTTCCCCGTGCGTGAGTGCACGCGTGGCTGGGGGAATATAATCTTTCACGCATTAGTGCACGTGAATAAACGCATGATTATGCCGCATACGAGTAAGCGAGTGTTACATACTGGAGCTCTGAGAGCAATTTACCTCCGTGGCAGGCCAAAGATATTAAGTGGCCATTTATTTAATAGAGCAGTTAAGCGTAGTAAGCAGGCCCTGCATTCACGGTAATGATCACACACACACACACACACACACACACACTCAAATGCTCCATTGTGAACCGAGGCTTATATCAATCACGTTATTCAGAGGCTGGGAATCCGCTGCCAAACCCGTTGGCTTTGAAGTAATCACGTAAATGACACCCCTGCTTCGGTCCCACGCGGATTATGAACATAAAAAATAAATAAATAAATGTGTGTGTGTGAGAGAGAGAGAGAGAGAAAGAGAGAGAGAGAGAGAAATAAAATCCTTTTCTAAATTCAGTTAGGAGTCCCCAATATAATAACTGTAATAACGTCCCTACAACCTGAAAGTGTTACTGTTGGCAGTCTCACAAGGGTCACACACTGGGAATGCCTGCTGGATTTACAGGATCACGTTTCAGAGCTCGTCACTGAACACCAAGCACCTGAACACCACCTTGTCCGGGTCAGCCAAGCAGCTCACACACACACACACACACACACACACACACACATACTACTTCTGAGAAATACTATGTAGTTCTATGTAATGTTTATGCTGGACCTAAATGCAGAATGTGCTATGCAGGGTGGCACGGTGCTTTCTGGTTAGCAATGTCACCTGGCATCTCCAGAGTTGGGGGTTCATTTGGATCTCCCTGTTGTAATGTTTGTTTGTTCTCCCTGCGCTTGGGTTTCCACCCAACGGTCCAAAGACATACAGTGTAGGCTGATATCCATGCGTATCCAAAAAATGCCCTAAGATATTCCTAGGACAGGCTCCAGGCCCCCCACGATCCTTCCCAGGATAACTAGTCTAGATAACAGATCGATGTTATCCTTTGGTTTTTTTACAATTGCTTTCAGTTAACAAGTAGTTTTTTATTTTTTATTTTTATGAAGCACACATTTTATACAACTCGCACCGACCGACCAAGGTGTTGTGTAACAAATAAGACGGCACAAGACATAAAGTTAAATAAAAAATAAAAAAGAATGGTTATATAATGTGGAAGATGACTGGACAAAGAAACAGCAACACAAGAACGTGTCACCTGGCAACCCCGCCCAAATTTCGACTGAGTTTTACCCAGTTGACATGATTTTGTGAAGTAGCGCCAWTYGAAGAAGGAGGACCATGAAGAGCTTTTAAACCTTTACACTGTATGGACCTTTGATGGAGGTGGAGTATGGATTTGTAGTGTATGTAACCTAATTAYAACTRAGTTWTATTATTATGATGTTGACATATTCTAGTTAAGGAGCTGGGGCTCAGAGCGCAGGGTCAGCCAGGATACTGTACACCACCCCAAGAGCAGAGAGGGTTATGGGCCTTGCTCAAGCACTCAACAGCGGCGACTTGGCTGAGCTGAGGCTTGAAACCCCGTCCCTCCAATCAGAAAGCCAGTAACCTACAGGCTTAACTGTTTGAGCCACCACTGCCCACATGAATCCCAGACTGTACCATGGGATTAGAAGCTTCGTACATTACGTGACAGCTCATTTGTGCCCACATGAAAGTAAACAAAGATACAGAAGAAAAAAAAACGTTTGTGTAAGATGGCAATTCTGATGCAACAATAATATAAATGTGATATGAACCACTTTTAATGATTCGAAGTCAGTCTGATTTTCCACATATCCAGTATTAGGAATGAGAGACGCTAGAATGAGCTTGTTCACCTGCTTTACAGCCTCGTAGGTGACTTCTGCAGGTTCCTGGCTACCGCGGCTCTGCGTTTCCTCACCATGTTGCTTGTCATGTTCAATGTTTCCTGTGTGAATATGCGAAGTACCAGAGCAGTACATCACACTCTGTGAGAGGTCGCAGGTCACCACCATACTCTCACATCTTTCACTTCACCAATCATGAGATACTTATCTTAAGGGCCGTAGGTTCCTGCTCTCATCTGGAGGTCGACAGCATTCTGTATGAAACCCACGACATACAGTACAGACGACCGCAAATGTCCACTTGCTAGAACCAAGCCATAGGGCTACAAACTGATGTTCCAGGCTCGAGGTCTACAAAAGGACATCCTGATGATTAAGCTCTTCTTCCCATTCTCATATTGACATCCACAAGCTAGAACTCTCAACTTCAGWATGACAAGTTCCTGCCTTGGAGTCTAAAAGCTCCTGCTTCATCCTGATGAGTCCAAGCTCCTACTCTCATTCTGATGATCACACAATGTCCTGTTCTCATTCTTAAGTCTACATGTTCCTGCTCCTATTAATAGGATCTCAGGTTCCTGAAGATTCTGAACCCATCCAAAGATCTCCAAGTATCTGCTGAACTCATGTGGTCTACAAGTTCTTGATCTTGATTTTCTTGGTGTCTACAAACTCCTGCTCCTCTGTTCGACCTTGACCTGACCTTGCCTTGAGGCTCCCACTTACTCTATCTTGGTGGCTCCTGCATACAGACAAACTGTTTCCTGTATTTATTTATAAGCTTCGAGTCATATATAAACTATAATCCCTGCACTGTGGGATATAAAAGAAGCTTCAGATGAGATCAAGCTTTCCTGGTTGTGTCTGCATTTCTTCAAAGGGTTCTTGTCCTCACCGCTTTCTCTCTTTGATCTAATACATTTACACGTAAAGAGGTTGCTAGACTTCATTTCCAAAGCAAACTACAGAAGTTCCCTATAGTGTTCCCCATGGGCCTAAAAATAGCATCAAACCAGAGCCCTGTTTATTGCACCGCCTCTTCAAGAGAAAGAAGAGTCTTGATGTACTGTATGCATTGCCATATTAAAAAGACAAAATCTATTTTTTAAAATTTAGTATAATGACTATAAACCTGCTGTAGTGTACTGTGTATGTAAGATGTTCATAAACTGCGCGTTTATAGAGAAAGCATTTTACTGAACTTATAAGGAATGATACACTTGGTGTTGTGAATTATTGCTAGACCCCCCGAAATGTTGATTATTTTCCGATAGCAGAATGTCTGTGAGTGTTTTATTTCTCAAGAGTTATAGCTTTTATCCATTTCTAGTACCATGAATACATATGATAAAACTGTAAAGTCTGTACATTGAAGATATTTGATATTTGAAGAAAAATGTCTGTTTGTTTGTTTGTTTGTGCACTCATCACATAAAAACGTCTAAATGAATTTTAATGGTGTTTCCACAGGTGTATTTGACTGAGATTGAGGTAACATATAGGCTTTGTTTCATCACAATTGGCCTGCGGGAAGAGAAGATATGCTACTTCACCCCCAAACCCCCTCCCCGCCTCCGGATTTTCTCCCTGTCACTAGGGGGCTCCTGCATTAAGGCTGCTACTACTACTTAGCCGGGAGATCCGAAGCCTATCCACGTGACGCCAGTCGGCCACATCTTTTCGAACTGCTCGCTCACGCACCGTTGGGGGCGGAGTAACATACTCGAAGGACAACGCTATCCGCTCCTTCCGCTTGCGTGAGCTCACAGACACCCCTGATTGGCTGTAGAGCCGAGATTAATGTGGGAGCACTAAGTACCTCTCATCCCTCCCCTCTGAGAGAGCTCGGCCAATCAGCTCTCGCAAGACCTTCGGTTGCGAGAGGTTACAGCACCACCCGGGATTCGAACTGGTGATCTCCGGATAATCACCGGATGCTTTACCACTGCGCCACTCGGAGGCAAGATATGCTACTTTGAAATTTAAATTGACCTTGAAAAAATCATTAGTTCATCTCAAAATTCAACAGATSGTACAAAGGCTTTTAGTACACACTTATGACTATGCGATTCAAATCTACTTAATAAARCGCGTTCTCACACCATCATTCCGCGCAGTTCACGGTAACACGTATAAACTTTAGTTCGTTCCAAAATTCAACAGGTGGCGCTGTAATTCTTTTTTATTCGTGCTTTTATTATTTTAGTGTGCGATTAAATTTCACRCGAGCAAAGTTACAGCCTCATCAGTATAGTTCTATAGCTATAGCAGCCACACACTTCAATTTCTTCCATCACTTTCCCTTCAAGTTAATAAGACAGAAAAAAAACAGGCTTTGATTTCCAAAAGTGCACCAAGAGTAGAATTTACACTTCTTTCAGTATTCGTTAGCTCCTGTAGTCTGACACTGATTGACCGGCTGCTTGACTGTTTAGGTGTCACGATCAGGGTACAGAACATCAGGTTACACTACACACTATAGAACCAGAAAGTATAAAAACCGTACTGTAAACAGACACGCGTCCAGCAGATATAAGATTTGTGGCCTTGTATGAAATTCAATAACGGTTCGCCGTTCGGCTCCAAGCATCACAACGCGGCCGGACCTGTGCTGCGGTCCAACACACAGGCCAACGTCTGTTTGAAAGTTGTCATTTTCTCCCCGTAATAACCCAAATAGAGAGAGGGAAAAAAATGTCCGACTTGGCTGGAGTTTGTTCCACTTGGTTCTCCGGAGATGCCAGAAGCATGCATTTCTAACATGCTTTGAATAGCTGATGATGGGTGGACTGAGAGGTTTGGGGAACGAACTTCTGCCAAAGAGGCCTTGAGATCGCTTCAGGGAGTCGTAGTCAAAGGGAAAGCACACGTTTGTATATATTACGCAGTATTTTTAACCCTGACCCTGTTCCACACACACACTGCCTGCGTCCTCACATGAGTCAGTGTGTCGTGCTGGATTTCGTGATTCCGTCTGGACGGACGTMTACGGCGGTCTAATTAGTGACTGTCTCTCCCTAAACACAACAAATTCCATGACGTTAAAGTGAAGCTGCGCGTAATTTCATTTTAAACAKGTCAACATGTCAGAGCTGCTAAGGGTTCACGGRCTAAGGCTCAGGCTAAGGGTTAACTCACWGAAGCGCAGTCAAAGTAACTGTTAGGCAATAATAATAATAATAATGATTTAAGTAATTCTAAATTCTAATTCAAGCTTATGTAGTAATAAATAGTATAAAACCCAGAGCATTTTAGACAGATTTGTTTTTATTTAAATAAACATATTCAGTGGAACCTTGAATTACGAGCATAATTCCTTCRGGAAGTGGGCTCGTGTTCCAAAACACTCGTAAACCAAATCATCATTTCCCATACGAAATTATGAAAACTTAAATTATTCGTTCCACAGCCTCCAAAAAGAAATACATAAAAATAATTAATAAAATCTATAAAATGAAAATAAAACAAATTAATCTGCACTTTATGTTTTTAAAAAAAATACAAATAAATCCCGACAGATAAGTGTTTCTGTTGGTGCCCCGAGTTAGCCCCTTCCCTCGCCTCGTTTTACACAGTAATCCTTGCTTTTTAAGTTTTACAACAAGCACACACACACACATCTCCCTGTTAACACACACTTCCATAAGCACTGTATATACCTGGATATATATATTTTTATCATTATTGACTTATGCGGCGTTGTCGGTACGAATCTGTGCTCGGGTTTTTTTTTTTACGGGTTATTAATCAGCGACAGAATCTCTGCTGTCCAGGGTTCACTGTCTGGTTGGTGTTATTCAATCTGTGCAAGCAAGCTTAAAGTAAAACATCATGTCTCGTGCAGTAGCTCTAGCTACAAGGCTAATAACAGGTTTATATTTACTATATGCTTATCCTACAGTACTGTGTCTGTAGCAACAGTTCATTTATTGTGACTTGTGATATCCCTGATAAATTATTACTCAAGTGAAAGTAGGAGTTGCATTTACATTTGTACTTTAGTAGAAAAAGTACCAATTATTTTTGGTATTTTGGTATTGCTCCGCATTTTTATGGAGGAACGCAATCCCATATACTGTACAGTAATAGTCGACTGGTGGTGATACTCTGGCTGCCCTGTTATTCAAATGCTACACAACATTGCACAAGTGTAGTGAAGTAGAAAGTACAGATATTTGCAGTAGGATGTACTGTAGTGGAGTAAAAGTAAAAAGTTTTCGCTAATAAAACTAAACTGCACTGAAGTCCAGCAACAAAACCTCTTTGTTTCTTTAAGGTTTTTGGAAGGAGTCTCCAGTGTCAGACAGAAAGCTGTAACATTATGGCCTGTTATTAAGTTTTATTTATTTCTTTTGCCTTGACTTTATTAAGAGAATAAAAATTGTTCAGGATAAGGGGAAAGACTGTTAATAGCTGCGATCAGCTAAGAAAAGAAAACTTGGTAACTTCATGGACTCAAACTTGATCACATACCCCTTAACCATTATACATATAAAAAAGCCTTACTGTACACGCTTCCCAAAATAGCTGTAACACACCCCAAGCCCCATGTACAGTACATACGCTCAAACACACACACATTAGCGGATTGTTAGGCTTTGTGCCGGGTCAGAGGAACAAAAGGCAACTAGAAAAAAAAGCAAAGTAGAAGTATCGGAAAGTTTGAACATTCTTCAAGTTTGGAAGTCATTCTTCCATTAAATATATATATATATATATATAGTTCATGAGAAGACGATAATTGCATTAACCAGAATGTTTACTCGTCCTGTTTAATGCAGTCTTTTGTTTCATATTGCCTTACACGGTAGCCGTGCCACTGTGGAATCGACTGTGCCCGATATAATTTGAGGCCGGGAGGTGTGTATGTGGTGTATGCGTCTACTGCATGTGTGTGTGTGTGTGTGTGTGTGTGTATATATACTGTATGTGTGTATGTGTGTGTGTTGTGGTTTAAAGAAAGCCAGCTGAATCCAGTTTTAAGTTCAGAAAAGAGAAAGGATCGAGCGAGCTCTCAGTTTCCACTCCGGATAAGTTTAAGCCCTGGCTACCGTCTGCCTGAACGGCGGCATCGCTGCGGTGCTGTCGATGTGTAAAACTCAGCAGGACTCCTTAGATACAGTGTGTAACAGATTTAGAACACGAATGGCATTTATTGACCTATAAGATTCACTTATGAGGAATTTAGCACAACGGCAGCTGCTGACATTGAGGCACACGAGACCGTGAGCAAGAATTAAGTGTTGTGGAACATGTTAACCCCTTAGAGACCAGGGYCCGGATTTACAGTACCGAGCCTCGCAGAATCACCCTGAAAGTTCATTTAGAAMTAAATATATTCCTACTGTATATCAGAGTAGGATATAAAGGTTATTTCCTGTATGAAAGTTCCTACTCCTACTTTCAGCGAGAACTAGGACTGCTCCTAGGAAAGAGTGTGACGTTAAGGTTTACAACACCGAGAGCCGGCAACAAATTTTAGTGATGCTGTAGTGTTGTCGTTTTGACAGTTTTTTTTTTTTTTTTTGGTGAAGTTTTAAATGGTATCGAAAATCAGCTGCAGTCGAGTGAARCTTTATGCACACAGACAAGACGTACAGACGCGCGAAGTTTTCCTAATCGGACCACTCCGATCACAACTTGTTCAAACCCGGATCAACATGATTATGGAAAGAAAGGCAAACTGGGGAGAAGATGAGAGAGTTTTGCTTGCGGAGGAAGGAGTATAACGTAAAGAACTAATTAAATGAAAATTCTGCTCGACTCCTACCTCTAAAGATACAGTGCCAACTGTCAGTTTGTCGCATGCAGCCCTGAGGAGTGTGAAACACCAGGATATGCCATGTTAATGAAGTGATTTGAAGTGCTGCTTCACACACGGTGGTGTAGTGGTTAGCACTGTCGCCTTGCAYCTCCAGGGTCCAGRCTCGATTCCCGACTCTGTCTGCATGGAGTTTGCATGTTCTCCCCGTGCTTGGTGGGTTTCCTCCGAGGTTCTCCAGTTTCCTCCCACAGTCCAAAGACATGCAGATTATGCTGATTGGCGTTCCCAAATCGCCCACAGTGTGTGAATGAGTGTGTGCCCTGCAATGGATTGGCACCCTGTCCAGGGTGTACCCTTCCTCGTGCCATTAGTCTCCTGGGATAGACTCCAGGCCCCCCGCGACGCTGAATACAGGATAAAGCGGTATAGTCGATGAGTGAGTGAGTGAGTGAATCATAAAATGATGTAAATACATTGCAGCATAGGAAATCTAGCTATGACGATTGAAACTCTTTTTTTCCTTTATCTGCATGGCACTACCGCGGTTCAATCATTTGTTGAGCCTAGTGGTCATTTGAGGAACTGCAAGTTTTTGGTGCATCCGCCGCAGACAAATTTTTCATTTTCTCTTTGATCAAATTTAGACAAATACGAGGTCATATTGGTAAAGCTAGCTAGCTATCTAGCTACAATATGCAGCAAAAGCTGTTGTTTCTATATTCACACGAAGACATATGCACAATAATCTAAGGATATTTGTAAATGTATTATAAATGTGCCTTTGTTAAAATAAAAAATAAATAAATAAATAAAAAAC
Source organism: Clarias batrachus (assembly GCA_003987875.1). NCBI lineage: Eukaryota > Metazoa > Chordata > Actinopteri > Siluriformes > Clariidae > Clarias > Clarias batrachus. Next base: position 37,889 of record QMIH01002335.1, on the reverse strand, counting down.
CAATAAAAAACTTGTATGTAATCACTAAAATGTATTTAACATTTATGTAAAGAGTCTCCAGTGCCAGAACTTTTTCTGATGTAGTTTTCTGATTACTTGGTAACATGCCAAACCGATAAAAAAAAATTAAAAAAAATAGAATTACCTATGAAATTGAGAAAAAAAAGGAGAGGGTAATAATGGATAAACAGGAAAGGTCTGATAAACAGGAAATAACTTGTTTTATAGACATTCCACAGTGTTAAATGGATAAATTGTAAATTATTTAAACCATAAAATTGTAATCCTTGACACATTACTGCTATAAATAAAATGAGAAAAATGCCTTAAATGGAGAGTAATTGGAAACTTTGCGGCGGTCATAGTAACACTTCCTGATCACACCACCCCATCTTTGATTATTTTCCTATAACAGCACAACACAAAGTGTTTCGCTCCATGAACAAGGGCTTGAAGACGCGCCGCCAGCCTGCGGTTCTCCGACAGACTGCGAACAAACAAGGACACTTTTTATTTTTGCACTCAACAGGATGTAAATCTCTCAAGCTGATCCCAGATCCAGGAGCATTTTGCACACTAGATGACTTGGAAAGTTTGGGGAAGTTGAAATGAGAGCCACATTGAGAGCCCACTATGCAAATGCTCCTTGGATCAAAGCGAAGCTGCACAGCATTTACATTTAAGGCTCATGAATGATTTATGTCTGTTGTGTCTTTTCGTCCTCTTGCCTGGAATCTGCATTAGCAGTAAAGAGAAGTGCACACACAAACACACACAAACACACACACACGCACACACACACACACACACACACACATGCACATGCACACATGCACAGATAAAATAATAATAAAATAATCTGTGTACACAGGATGAACTTGCACAGCAGAACTATTCTGCAACAACAAAAGAAGTATGCCAGGCATTTGTGCTTGGCTCATGGTTCAGTCTCACAGGGGAGAAGAATAGGAGGGAAATGCATTATACGCTTCTATATTTCACACGCCGTCCTCGTGAGAGTCACAGTCTGAGAAAATATGAATCAACACTGACAAATCAGTGAGAAAAATAAATGTCATGTATTGGAGGGAAATAAATCATACTCAAAACTGGAGAAATCACATGGAGGTCAAAGTACAAAGTTTTGCCAATTGGACTAAGATGCGACCATGCTGCCCTCTAGTGTCCATCCTTTGTATTACAATCAATTCCTTTCAGTTGATTACAAAACAGGCATTTRTAATTAATTATTCATTCAGCTCAGAATCCTGGAGTCTATCCCAGGAAACTTCAGGCACAAGGCGAGGTACAATCAGGCCAGTGTGCCAAACCATCGCAAAGCACACACGCTCATTTATACACTACAATTGTTCATTTTCAAATGACAATTAGCCTAATCTGCATGCCTTCAGTCTGTGGGAGAAAACTGTAGTACTACCTGGAGGAAACCCACCAAAGTATGGAGGGAACATGCAAAGACCCGAGGCCGGAGTCGAACCCTCGATCCTGGAGGCGTTACGCCGCAGTGCTAACCAACACACCCCCGTGCCGCCATGTGTTTGTAATTAAATCCACAATTTATGTGGTTATTTAAAGATAGATGTAGATATGGATGTACACTCCTGTAGTATGCCTCATTTGAGTACTGAACAACATTTGACATACTGTAGCATGTACCAGTTTTTAAATGGAGTATTAGGACTTAATATGTAAAGTTTGCGTTATGACACAGTATATACTGTAACTGAATGGTATATAAGTGTACAGTACATTCAGTATTAGTACGCACCTAGATTTAGATGTAGCATGCATTATTTGCATTTAGTGCCAATCTGTGCATGCAGCAGGTTTAAATGAAGCATGCTTTTAACAGTACAGTAGTACTGTATGGAACATGGAGTTTGCAATTATACTAAACATGCTTATATGAAGTATAGCGAGTATATGACACGGCATGCATGATGAAATGTGCATTTAGAGCGAATAGCTTGTTGATATCCGTGCTTATAGAATATGCAAGAATATGAACGAATTTCAAGCTTAGCTGTAGTTTAAACGTTCTGCATTTTGAAGTGTATCTGTGATTTCTGTGCTCTTGATGCCTTCGCGCCAGACACCACAGCATACCTTCAGGGCTCTAGTGGAGGTCATGGTTAAACGGGTCAGAACTGTTTTAGCAGCACAAGAATCACCTACGCAATATTATCCAGGTGGTTTTAATATTATGGYTGATTGGTGWAYATAAAGTTTACATTTAGATRTAGTTTGTACTAAGATGTACAGTAGATATGCCGTAGTATGCAACATAATTGGACGCACTCGGATATACTGTATTTGCTTAGACACAGTATTTTCATTGGCTATAAATAAAGTATKCATTTAAATAGAATATCAGACATTTGCATTAAGACATATGCATGCATCTGTAGTATTCGTTTAGCATAAGCGTAATCGTCAATGTAGTGTGTATTATTTTGGATTAGTGCTTATCCTGGTGTGCTGCATTCATCCTGCATTTAAATAAATGTTACCCTCAGGCATTAAAGGTAGATGCACTATGTACAGTAGTGTGTGCTGCAGAATAATTTAGGTTATTCATTAAATCATTTTATTTTGTATTTAATCAACATTGAAATTCTTTTATGCATTAATGCATATTATACAAAATGTGTATTACTATTATTAAAAGCAATTCTGCAATAAAGCATATAAAGCTTTCATTGTGTAAAAAATATCAGCAGAGACAGAACATGGGCTAATGTGACACCATCACTACCAGCTCACATCACTCAGCGAACTGGAAATCAGGTTGAGCATCCTGGAATGGAACATACTGCCGTTAACTGGACATCAGCAGACTCGACCGTCTCGTTCCGGGGAGGCTGACGATCGTGTTTCTGCGTCAAAACCTCTTTGTTGTGGAATGTTCTTCTCGGCCACGCTCCCTCCACGCAGCAGGTGAAAGCGAGTATAACTCGATTTAAATGGAAGCATCATCGTGTGAGTGGGGAAAATGTCCCGAATGTCCACCACACCTAACACTAAACTCAGGGACATCATAAAACTGATACGTCTGCTTTGCCGTTATAATGTGGGAAACAAAGTGAAAACAAAGCTGTCAAGCTGTMTTGTTTATGCACAATAAAAAAGAAATGCACACACTGCAGCAAACAACATATAAAAAGTCAAATACTGAAGGATTAAAACCCTTTGGGGCATGCTGTTAAGGGAAATGAATCAATGAAAAAAGGATGGTGAGATGCAGCTCTGTGCCGAGCGGAGTTACTGAGCCAAACTCTACAGTATGTTGATTATTTTCTCCCTATAACAGCATGTCCTGAAGCGTTTTATTCCACTTATACAACAGGATTTTGCCAATCATTACAAATGAACAGATCAAAAACAAACAAAAAAACATGGAGACGTTGGACAGTCGTGTAAATCTCATAAGTTTCTCTTAATGTCTTCACTTATTCCGCCTCTCAAACTGCATTAAACKGAATGTTTTTTTGATGCTTGCGGACCTTGCAGAACTTTGCGGAACGTTGGCGTAAAATCGCGGAAAATCAACAGAGAACTTTTCACTAAAAGTTGCTGAAGAGATGCATCTGTCTGTGGGAACTGAGCACACAATCATTCACCAAAACCACTTGCACATTACAGGAGCTCGGCTGGCAGTTATTGCCACATCCCACGTACAGTCCTGACCTCGCTCCAAGCCGTACATGTTGGGGCATTAAAGGACTTTCTGGGATGCCGGCATTTCAGACGTGACTCAGATAGGCAGTCCGAGCTTGGCTCCGGCGTACTGAAACGGCGTCCGTTTTCATAATAATGGGATTAATAGGTTTCCTAACAGCTGACGTACATGTAGTATAAAAAGTCCCAAAAGGTGTGATTTTGTGGGAACATTTTTGTTTTATCTTAGGTGTGTAATTTATAAGAGTATAAGTGTAGTATTTCTTAAAAGTAAAAGTATGCTGCAGCAAAACTACTCATAGAAGTCATTTTTTTCAAAAAGTTTCAAAAAGTAAATGTAACAGAGTGCATGCTTGGCTTTTGCATGATAATCGGTAATCTACATTAACATTAACAATTTTTAAAGTCTATTTAAAACATAAATTCCTTCACTGTTTTTAATCASATCATTTATTGGGGCCCAAGTACTATGTCATAGCTCTGACGTCATCACTCTGATAGTGCTGATGTCATAGTGATGTCACTCTATTGCTCCTCTAAGGATGTTTTTTTTTTTTTTTTTCCCAGCATCCAGGGCTTTTTAGAGGTTTTAATATGCTTGTTTATCTGAGCGTGGCCTGGAGCATTCACACAAGATTTTGCTGCATATACATGTGAAACCTGGTGCGCATTTACTGTAGATCTCCTCCTACGGGATTTATATGATCACCACCAAACTGGGCCAATGTGATCTCAAGACATTAAGGATGCAAAATTGCGAAAGGGTTTTTGGTACCTCAAACGGTTCAATGGTAGASATTTCTTAAACTTACTGTATGCTAAGTATTGACTAATAGCGTCCTGACACATTCAGTGACATCACAGTGTGATGCTTCTTTTTTTTCAGCATGCGGGGCTTCTTAGTGGTCTTAACAAGCTCACAGGTTGTGTGGTGTGTCCGGGCGGCGATGGTACAATTGCTTGGGCCTGATGGTCATTGCTTTGCAACTTAATTTGTTATACTTGTTAACTTGTTATACTCCTCCTATAGGATTTATACGATCCCATATGTGATTTCAAGATATTGAGGATGCCATATTGAAAAAATAAAGGGATTTTTAATATCTCAATCGGTTCAGCTTGACGAAGCCTTAAACTTATGCCGAAGTGGGGCTAATAATGTCCCTAGTTATATATAATTATATAGTTATGATAATATAATATGTCATAATGGTATTGGAATTTCCCCTTTAAATGCATACGCCCCTGTTGCACCCGGGCGGCGATASSGCAGGTACTTGGGCCCAATCATCGTCCCTTTGCGACTATATATATCACTTCGTGTTTAGACGGTGATTTGGGTGTATGTGTGCACAAAATAAATAAATAAAATAACTTCTTTCCACAAGATATTTTTCCATTGGAAATAACTCGCTTGCTAAAGGAAATAGCTCCACACCTTTTTGGAAATTAAGGGCTCTGTCATAATGTGAAATTCATTATTATTTTATTTCTTAAAGTGCTACTGTTTTGTTCTTCAGGGATTAGTGTTATAACCAGCTTGAGCCTGTGAGAGATTTACTTGAATTTACATTAATTAGCTAACTCGTGCTAGCTAGTGTTTGGAACTCGGATTCCCAGCATGCTTTGCTTTATTGTCCGGTTGCTCAGGGTGATGTAGCGCGAGCGAGAGAGAGGGGGGAGGGGGGAGAGAGGGAGAGGGAGGGAGAGCCCCGATGGCGCAGCAGCGAGCCGAGAGAACGTCAGGATGAAAATAAACACTATGTTTGGAGACACACTCTCACACCGAGAATACTGAAGGTACGTGTTCACACACCGCCGAGCGGGTGATTATCGCTGGGATGAATCATTATTTCTATTATTATTATTAGTAGTAGTAGTAGTATTACCGAGCGCTCGAGCGCATCCTTGTGCGCGTGCACCTGCCTGCTGTAATGAAGCTAACAGGCTAACTGCGCATTGCGAGTCTAATATCTCACATTACGTAATAATGTTTATTTCTCTGGCAGGCTTTTTAAAAGCGTTTATAATAAATATACGGATTTAATCTCCAACGCCGCGGTGGTGTTGTTGTACCAGCGTTACCGTATTGTTGTGGCTTTACACTAGTTGAGTTGTCAAAACGGTTGTCACTGGTGATGAATGTGACTTTATTGAATGTTTTATTTTTTACTYCAGGTATAATCRAGTAATTTACGTGATTTTAATATGATTTAGTTTTTCATATCCGCAATGCAGCTGCTATTTATAACGGATGTGCCTTTGGGCTTTTTTCCACCGAACTGCGCAATTTACCGTAAATAATCAAACAAAAAAAACCCTACATAATGAAAAAGCAAATGCGAAAAAAGCTATTTACATTTACCGTAAAAACCATATACTGTAAAAAAAAAAA